>CM067870.1:17204501-17237367 GCA_034621305.1 Solanum pimpinellifolium | reverse complement strand
AGCGATGATGGCATGCAGCGCCCGACGCCGTCTGACCGTGTGTGCTGTCGAAGGTGTATGATGGCATGCCACTCCCGACGACAGCTGACAGTTTGTGCTGTACAAAGGCGATGATGGCATGCCACGCCCGATGCCGTCCGACCGTGTGTGCTATCCAAGGGCTATGATGGCATGGCACGCCCGACGACGGCCGACCATCTGTGCTGTTCAAGGGCGATGATGGCATGCAACGCCCGACGCTGTCCGATCGTCTGTGCTGCCCAAAGGCGATGATGGCATGCCACGCCCAACACTGTTCGACTGTCTGTGCTGCCCAAAGGCGATGATTACATGCCACGACCGACGTCGTTCGACCGTGTTTGTCGTCCAAGGGAGATGATGGCATGCCATGCCCGACGTCGTCCGACTGTGTCAACTAGTCCAAAGGCGATGATGGCATGCCCTTCCCGACGTCATTTGACCGTTTGTGCTGCCCAGAGGCGATGATTGCATGCCATGCCCGACGTCATTCAATCGTGTGTGCTTCCCAAAGGCGATGATGGCATGTCACGCCTGACGTCGTTCGACCGTGAAGGCGATGATGGCATGCCACGCCTGACGTCGTCGACTGTGTGTGTTGGCGAAAGGCGATGATGGCATGCAACGCCCGACATCATTAAACCGTGTGTGCTTCCCAAAGGCGATGATGGCATGCCACGGCCGACGTCGTTTGACCGTCTGTGCTACCCAATGGCAATGATGGCATGCCACGCCCGACGTCGTTCCACCATGTTTGCTGTCCAAGGGCGATGATGGCATGCAACGCCCGACGCCTTTCGACTGTGTCAGCTAATCCAAAGGCGATGATGGCATGCCACGCCCGACGTCGTTCGACCGTGTGTGCTGCCCAAAGGCGATGATGGCTTGCCACGCCCGACGTCGTTCAACCATTTGTGTTGCCCAAAGGCGATGATGGAATGCCACACCTGACCTCGTTCTACCGTGTGTGCTGTCCAAAGGCGGTGATGGCATATCACGCCTGACGTCGTTCGACCGTGTTTGTCGTCCAAGGGCTATGATGGCATGCAACGCCCTACGTTGTTCGACCGTTTGTGCTTCCAAAAGGCGATGAGGGCATGCCACGCCTGACGTCGTTTGACCGTGTTTTCCTTCTTAAGGCTATGATGGCAGGCCACGCCCGACGTTGTGCGACCGTGTGTGCTGCCCAAAGGCGATGATGGCATGCCACGCCGAACGTCGTTCGACCGTGTGTGCTGTCCAAAGTCGGTGATGGCATGTCACGCCTGACGTCCGACCGTGTGTGCTGTCTAAAGGGCGATGATGTCATTCCACGCCCGACTTTGCCGATCGTGTGTGCTGTCCAAGGGCAGTGATGTCATCATGCCTCGCCCGATGTTGCCGACCGTGTGTGCTGTCCAAGGGCGGTGATATCTTGCAACACCTGACGTTTCTGACCGTGTGCGTTGCCCAAGGGCGGTGATGTCATGCCACGCTCGACGTCATCAAACCGTGTGTGCTACCCAAAGGCGATGATGGAATGCAACGCCTGACATCGTTCGATCGTGTGTGCTGCCCAAAGGTGATGATGGCATGCCACGCCCGACGTCATTCGACTGTGTGTGCTGGCCAAAGGCGATGATGGCATGCAACGCCTGATGCCGTCCGACCGTCTGTGCTGCCTAAAGGCAACGATGGCATGCCACGCCCGACGTCGTTTGACCATGTTTTCTGTCCAAGGGCGATGATGGCATGCCACACCCGACGCCGTCCGATTGTGTCAGCTAGTCCAAAGGTGATGATGGCATGCCACGCTCGACATCGTTCGACCGTGTGTGCTGCCCAATGGCGATGATGGCATGCCACGCCCGACGTCGTTCGACTGTTTGTGCTGCCCAAAGGCGATGATAGCATTCCACACCTGACGTTGTTCGACCGTGTGTGCTGTCTAAATGCGGTGATGGCATGTCACGCCAGACCTCGTTCGACCGTGTTTGCCATCCAAGGGCTATGATGGCATGCCACGCCCAACATTGTTTGACCATTTGTGCTACCCAAAGGCGATGATGGCATGCCATGCTTGACGTTGTTCGACGGTGTTTGCCGTCCAAGGGCTATGATAGCATGTCACGCCCGACGTCGTTCGAGCGTGTGTGCTGCCCAAAGGCGATGATGGCATGCCACGCCCGACGTAGTTCGACTGTATGTGCTGCCCAAAGGCGATGATGGCATGCCACGCCTGACGTCGTTCGACCGTTTGTGCTGCCCAAAGGCGATGATGGAATGCCACACCCGACCTTGTTTGACCATATGTGCTGTCCAAAGGCGGTGATGGCATGTCACGCCTGACGTCGTTCGACCGTGTTTGCCGTCCAAGGGTAATGATGGCATGCCACGCCCGACGTCGTTCGATCGTTTGTGCTGCCCAAACGCGAAGATTGCATGCCAAGCCTAACGTCGTTTGACCGTGTTTGCCGTCCAAGGGCTATGATGGCATGCTATGCCCGACGTCGTTCGACCGTGTGTGCTTCCCAAAGGCGATGAAGGCATGCCACGCCCGACGTCGTTGGACCGTGTGTGCTTTCCAAAGGCGGTGATGGCCTGTCATGCCTAACGTCCGACCATGCGTGTTGTCCAAAGGAGGCGATGTCATGCCACGCCTGACGTTTCTGACCATGTGTGCTGTCCAAGGGTGGTGATGTCATGCCACGCCCGACGTTGTTGACCGTGTGTGTAGTCCAAGGGCGGTATTGTCACGCCACGCCTGAGGTTGACAACCGTGTGTGCTGTCCAAGGGCGGTGATGTCATGCCACGCCCGACGTTGCCGATCGTGTGTGCACTCCAAGGGCGGTGATGTCATGCCACGCCCGACGTTGCCGAGCGTGTGTGTTGTCCAAAGGCGGCGATGTCATGCCACGCCCAATGCTGCCGACCATGTGTACTGTCCAATGGCGGTGATGTCATGACACGCCTGATAACCGTGTGTGCAGTCCAAGGGCGGTGATGTCATGCAACGCCTGACGTTGACGACCGTGTGTGCTGTCCAAGGGCGGCGATGTCATGCCACGCCCGACGTTGCCGACCATGTGTGCAATAAAAGGGCGGTGATGTCATGCCACGCCCGACGTTGACGACCTTGTGTGCTGTCCAAGGGTGGTGATGTCATGCCACGCCCGACGTTGCCAACCGTGTGTGCAGTCTAAGGGCGGTGATGTCATGCCACGCCCGACGTTGTCGACCGTGTGTGTTGTCCAAAGGAGGCGATGTCATGCCTAACGTCCGACCATGCGTGTTGTCCAAAGGAGGCGATGTCATGCCACGCCTGACGTTTCTGACCATGTGTGGTGTCCAAGGGTGGTGATGTCATGCCACGCCCGACGTTGTTGACCGTGTGTGTAGTCCAAGGGCGGTATTGTCACGCCACGCCTGAGGTTGACAACCGTGTGTGCTGTCCAAGGGCGGTGATGTCATGCCACGCCCGACGTTGCCAACCGTGTGTGCAGTCTAAGGGCGGTGATGTCATGCCACGCCCGACGTTGCCGACCATGTGTGCAATCCAAGGCCGGTGATGACATCATGCCACGCTCGACGTTGCCGACCATGTGTGCTGTCCAAGGGCGGTGATGTCATGCCACGCCCGACGTCGTCCGACCGTGTGTGCTGCCCAAACGCGATGATGGCATGCAACACCCGACGTCGTTTGACCATGTGTGATGCCCAAAGGTGATGGTGGCATGCCATGCCTGACGTCGTTTGACTGTGTTTGCCGTCCAAGGGCTATGATGGCATGCCACGCCCGACGTCGTTTGACCGTGTGTACTGCCCAAAGGCGATGATGGCATTCCACGCCCGACGTCGTCTGACCGTGTGTGCTATCTAAAGGCGGCGATGTCATGCCACGCCCGACGTTGACGACCGTGTGGGCAATCAAAGGGCGGTGATGTCATGCCACGGCCGACGTTGACGACCGTGTGTGCTGTCCAAGGGCGGTGATGTCATCATGCCACGCTCGACGTTGTCGACCGTGTGGGTTGTCCAAGGGCGGTGATGTCATGCCACGCCCGACATCGTCGGCATGTTTTTTCAAGCTCCCACCGGCATAGCACGGACAAGTCATGCATGCCATCGAGCGCCCATGCAGCACGCCTACTAAGCCCACAGGACGCCCATGACGTCCGCCTGTTTTTGCCTCAGTTTCCCCGCAGACGTCGCGGGCGTGTTTTTGTAAACTCCCAACATTGTAGCACGGACGAGCCATGCATGTCGTCAAGTTCCCACACAGCACGCCTAGTAAGCCCACAAGACGCCATTGACGTCCGCCTGCCTTCGCATCAGCCGCCCCGCAAACGTCGCTAGCATGTTTTTATAGACGCCCAACGACGTAGCACGGACGAGCCATGAATGCCGTCAAGCGCCAACGCAGCATGCCTACAAATGTCACAGGACGCCTTCGACGGTTGCTTGCCTTTGCCTCACTCGACCCATCGACATCGCCACGTGTTTTAATAAACGCCCAACGGCGTAGCACGCCTGCTAAGCCCACGGGACGCCTATGTCGTCTGCCTGCCTGCGCCTCAGGCTGCCTTTAACACCTCTACCCCCTTATATATGCATAAAAAAGTTTTACCCATGTGATAGGAGAAGACATGGATTTTCCACAGAATCATAATGGAAATGTACAACCCAAATATGCACGTTCTTAGGTACAAACACAGATCATCTTTCATAAATGACCTTAATATATATATAAAAAATATATTTCAACATTTTTTTTCGAAAATTCTTAAAAATTAGTAATAAATTAATAAAAAATAGGGAAAGTATCGAAAAAATATGAAATAAACTCCAAAAATTCACAAATAAATATGGAAACCTTAAAATAAAAAATTTAATAAACTTTATTTTTTAAAATGAGACATAAAAAATAAAAAAGCGTTAAAATAAATTATAAAATAATGATTAAAATTCGGAAAAATATAGAAATGCTCGAAAACAATTCTCAACATGTTAAATTAATGATAATATATATATATATTTGCACAAAAAAAAGATGTTTCAATATCGTACGAACCGTAACAGTAACAAAAAATGATGCGAAAGAGCCACGTTAGGGAAAACGTTAGAGAATAGATTATGGAAAGTAGACGAATATGTTTGTTATGCATGGAGGTTGTTTCAAAATCCTTTGATTTATGTACGGCATGAACATCCGCATGTTTTGTTTAGAACTCGAACACTGTCACGCAAGCCACGACCGATGCAGGCAAGCCACGACCTACCATTATGTGCAGGCACATCCGACGATGGCCGACCGTTTGTGATGTCCAAGGACTATGATGGCATGCCACGCACGACGATGGTCGACCATCTGTGCTGGTCCAAGGGCGATGATGGCATGCAGCGCCTGACGCCGTCCGACCGTGTGTGCTGTCCAAGGGCTATGATTTCATGCCACGCCCGACGACGGTCGACCCTCTGTGCTGTCGAAAGGCGATGATGGCATGCAACGCCCGATGCTGTCCGACCGTGTGTGCTATCCAAGGGCTATGATGGCATGGCACGCCCGATGACGGCCGACCGTCTGTGCTGTCGAAGGGCAATGATGGCATGCGACGCCCGACGCCGTCCGACCGTCTGTGCTGCCCAAGGGCGATGATGGCATGCCACGCCCGATGCCATTCGACCGTGTTTGCCGTCTAAGGGCGATGATAGCATGCCACGCATGACGCCGTCTGACTGTGTCAGCTAGGCCAAAGGCGATGATGGCATGCCACGCCTAACGTCGTTCGACCGTGTGTGCTGCCAGAGGCGATTATGGCATGCCACGCCCGACATCGTTGGACCGTGTGTGCTGCCCAAAGGCGATGATGGCATGCCACGCTCGACGTCGTTCGACCATGTGTGCTGCCAAAAGGCGATCATAACATGCCACGCCCGACGCCATTCGACTGTGTGTGCCGGCCAAAGGCTATGATGGCATGCAACGCCTAACGTCGTCCGACCATCTGTGCTGCCCAAAGGCGATGATGGCATGACATGCCCGACGTCGTTCGACCATGTTTGCCGTCCAAGAGCGATGATGGCATGCCACGACCGACGTTGCCGACCGTGTGTGTTGTCCAAGGGTGGCGATGTCATGCCACGCCCGACGTTGCCGACCGTGTGTGCTCTCCAAGGGCGGTGGTGTCATGCCACGCCCGACGTTGCCGACTGTGTGTGCAGTCCAAGGGCGGTGATGTGATGCCACGCCCGACGTTGACGACCGTGTTTACTGTCCAAGGGCGGTGATGTCATACCATGCCCGACGTTGCCGACCGCGTGTGTAGTCCAAGGGCGGTGATGTCATGCCACGCCCACCGTTACCGACCGCGTGTGGCGTTCACGGGCGGTAATGTCATGCCACGCCCGACATCGTTGGTATGTTTTTGCAAGCTCCCAACGGCTTAGGACGGACAAGCCATGCATCCCATCAAGCGCCCACGCAGCACGCCTACTAAGCCCACAGGACGCCCTTGACGTCCTCCTACTTTTGCCTCAGTTTCCCCGCAGACGTCGCTGGCATGTTTTTGTTGACGCCCAACGGCATAGCACGGACGAGCCATGCATGCTGTCAAGTGACCACGCAGCATGCCTACTAAGCCCATAGGACGCCTACGACGTCCGAATGCCACCGCCTAAAACTCCCCCAGATGTCGCGGGTGTGTTTTTGTAAACGCCCAACAGCGTAGCACGGACGAGCCATGCATACCAACAAGCGCCCACGCAGCACGCCTACTAAGCCCACAGGACGCCATCGACGTCCGCCTGCCTTCGCCTCAGTCGCCCCGCAAAGGTCGCTAGCATGTTTTTCTAGACGCCCAACGACGTATCACGGACGAGCCATGCATGCCATCAAGCGCCCACTCATCACGCCTACAAATCCCACAGGACGCCCTCGATGTCCGCCTGCCTTTGCCTCACTCGACCCATCGACGTCGCTGACGTGTTTATATAAACGCCCAACAGCGTATCACGGACAAGCCATGCATGCCATCAGCACCCACGCAACACGCCTTCTAAGACAACGGGACGCCTATGACGTCTGCCTGCCTGCGCCTCAGTCTGCCTTTAACACCTCTACCCCCTTATATATGCTTAAAAAAGTTTTACCCATATGACAGGAGTAGACATGGATTTTCCAGAGAATCATAATGGAAATGTACAACCCAAATATGCACGTTCTAAGGTACAAACACACATCACTTTTCATAAATTCCAAAAAATTAGTTATAAATTAATAAAAATAGGAAAAATATAGACCAAATATGAAATCAACTCCAAAAATTCACAAATAAATATGGGAAGCTTAAATTAAAAAATTTAATAAACTTTATTTTTTAAAATGAGACGTAAAAAATAAAAATGCGTAAAAATAAATTATAAAATAATGATTAAAAGTCAGAAAAATATGGAAATGCTCGAAAACACTTCTAAACATGTTAAATTAATGATAATATATATATTTGCACAAGTAAAAGATGTTTCAATATTGTACGAACAGTAAAAGTAATGAAAATGATGCGAAAGAGCCACGTTAGGCGCAAAAGTTAGAAAATAGATAATGGAAAGTAGATGAATATATTTGTTATGTATGGCGGTTTTTTCAAAATTCTTTGATTTATGTACGGCATGAACATTCGCATGTTTTGTTTAGAACTCGAACAATGTCACGCAAGCCACGACCGATGGGAGCAGGCCACGGCTGACCGTTGTGTGCATGCACTTCTGACGACGGCCGACCGTTTGTGCTGTCCAAGGGCTATGATGGCATGCCACGCCTGACGATGGCCGACCGTCTGTGCTGTCCAAAGGCGATGATGGCATGCCAAGCCCGACGTCATTCGATCGTGTGTTCTAACAAGGGGCTATGATGGCATGGCTCGCACGACGATAGCCAACCGTCTGTGCTGTCCAAAGGCGATGATGGCATGCAGCGCCCGACGCCGTCCGACCGTGTGTGTTGTCCAAGGGCTATGATAGCATGCCACGCCAAACAACGGCCGAACGTCTGTGCTGTCCAAAGGCGATGATGGCATGCCAAGCCCGATGTCATTCGACCGTGTGTTCTAACAAGGGGCTATGATGGCATGGCACGCACGACAACAGCCAACCGTTTGTGCTGTCCAAAGGCGATGATGGCATGCGACGCACGACACCATTCGACCGTCTGTGCTGCCCAAGGGCGATTATGGCATGCCACGCCCGACGCCGTTCGACTGTCTGTGCTTCCCAAAGGCGATGATTGCATGCCACGCCCGACGTCGTTCGACTATGTTTGCCGTCCAAGGGCGATGATGGCATGCCACGCCCGAAGCCGTCGGAATGTGTCAGCTAGTCCAAAGGCGATGATGACATGCAAAGCCCGACATCGTTCGACTGTGTGTGCTGCCCAGAGGCGATGATGGCATGCCCCTCCCGATGTCGTTCGACCGAGTGTGCTGCCCAAAGGCGATGATGGCATGCCACACCCGACGTCGTTCGACCGTCTGTGCTGCCCAAAGGTGATGATGGCATGCCACACCCGACGTCGTTCAACTGTGTGTGCTGGCCAAAGGCGATGATGGCATGCAACGCCCGACACCGTCTGACGGTCTGTGCTGCCCAAAGGCGATGATGGTATGCCACGCCCGACGTCGTCCGACCATGTTTGCTGTTCAAGGCGATGATGGCATGCCACGCCCGACGCCGTCCGACTGTGTTAGCTAGTCCAAAGGCGATGATGGCATGCCACGCTCGACGTCGTTCGATAGTGTGTGCTACCCAAAGGCGATGATGGCATGCCACACCCGACGTCGTTCGACCGTGTGTGCTGTCCAAAGGTTGTGATGGCATATCATGTCTGACATCGTTCGACCGTGTTTGCTGTCCAAGGGCTATGATGGCATGCCACGCCCGACATCGTTTGACCGTTTGTGCTGCCCAAGGGAGGTAATGTCATGTCACGCCTGACATCGTTAGACGGTGTTTGCAGTCCAAGGGCGGTGATGTCATGTCACGCCCGACGTTGCCGAGCGTGTGTGCTGTCCAAGGGAGGTGATGTCATCATGCCACGCCCGACGTTGCCGACCGTGTGTGCTGTCCAAGGGCGGTGATGTCATGCCACGCCCGACATTGCCGACCGTGTGTGTTGTCCAAGGGCGGTGATGTAATGCCACGCCCGACGTTGTCGACCGTGTGTGCTGTCCAGGGGCGGTGATGTCATCATGCCACGCCCGACGTTGCCGACCGTGTGCGCTGTCCAAGGGCGGTGATGCCATGCCATGCCTGACGTCGTCCAACCGTGTGTGCTGCCCAAAGGCGATGAAGGCATGCAATGTCCGACGTCGTTCGACCGTGTGTGTTTCCCAAAGGCGATGATGGCATGCGACGCCCGAAGTCGTTCGACCGTGTATGCTGTCCAAAGGCGGTGATGGCATGTCACGTGTGACGTCGTTCGATCGTGTTTGCCGTCCAAGGTCTATGATTCCATGCCACGCCCTACATCGTTCGACCGTTTGTGCTGCCCAAAGGAGATGATGGCATGTTATGCCTGACGTCGTTTGAACGTGTTTGCTGTCCAAGGGCTATGATGGCATACCACACCCGACGTTGTTCGATCGTGTGTGCTGCCCAAAAGCGATGATGGCATGCCACGCTCGACGTCGTCCGACTGCGTGTGTTGTCCAAAGGCGGCGATGTCATGCCACGCCCGACGTTGCCGACCGTGTGTGATGTCCAACGGCGGTGATGTCATGCCACGCTCTACGTTGCCGACCGTGTGTGCAATCCAAGGGCGGTGATGTCATGTCACGCTCGACATTGCCGACCTCATGTGCTGTCCAAGGGCGGTGATGTCATGCCACACCCGACATTGCCGACCGTGTGTGCAGTCAGAGGGCGGTGATGTCATGCCACGCCCGACGTTGGCGACCATGTGTTCTATCCAAAGGCGGTGATGTCATGCCACGCCTGACGTCGTCTGATCGTGCCCGGGCTTTGGCCGCCCCTCAATCCACGCTAGTCCACGCCCCGAGTCGATCGGCGGACCGGCTCGTCACCGTTCCACATCCGACCGGTGCGCATCGCCGGCCCCCATCCGCTTCCCACCCCACAATTTCAAGCACTCTTTGACTCTCTTTTCAAAGTCGTTTTAATCTTTCCCTCGCGGTACTTGTTCGCTATCGGTCTCTCACCATTATTTAGCCTTGGTCGGAATTCACCGCCTGCTTCGGGTTGCATTCCCAAACAACCCTACTCGTAGATAGCGCCTCGTGGTGCGACAAGGTCAAGGCACAACAGGGTTCTCACCCTCTCCGGCGCCCCCTTCCAGGGGACTTGGGCCCGGTCCGCCACTGAGGACGCTTCTTCAGACTACAATTCGAACGAGGGAGCCGCCCGATTCTAAGGCTAGACTGTTCCCGGTTGTCTTGTCGTTACTAGTGGAATCCTTGTTAGTTTCTTTTCCTCCCCTTATTGATATGCTTAAATTCAGTGGGTAATCCCACCTGACCTGGGGTCGCAGTCGCAGTCGAAGCGCCTGGTGAGGCGCGGTGAGGGTCGAGGAGTCCAGACGCGCGACGGGCTGTAGCAGCGACAACAAGAGATAGTTGTGTTTCAACCACCACTTGCCGCGACGTCCATCGACGTGGACTCGCATTTAGGCCGGCCGCGCGCTCGGGGGGCACGGGTGGCCAGATTCGGCCCCCGCACTATGACTTGCGATGTGCCGGGGGGGCACACGATGCGTGACTCCCAGGCAGACGTGCCCTCGGCCAAATCGCTTCGGGCGCAGCTTGCATTCAAAGACTCGATGGTTCACGGGATTTTGCAATTTACACCATGTAGCACATTTCGCTACGTTCTTCATCAATGTGAGAGCCGAGATATCCGTTGTCGAGATTCATTTGTGTTTATAGAGCAGCGTGCTTCCCCCCGCACGATCCGCGAATGGGGTACGATTGGGAGGGCTGTGATTGTAGTATTCCTTCGCGCTTTCCACGCCGGGGTTCGTTGGTCGACCGAAGAGCTTGCGCGCCTCGGGCGACGGGAGGGAGGCGCGTGACTAGCAAGCGCCGCCCCCTCTGTATAAAATGAGTTTGTGGGTCGTTCTTCTGTGCAGGTTTCGACAATGATCCTTCCGCAGGTTCACCTACAGAAACCATGTTACGACTTCTCCTTCCTCTAAATGATAAGGTTCAATGGACTTCTCGCGACGTCACGGGCAGCGAACTGCCCACGTCGTCGCGATCCGAACATTTCACTGGATTATTCAATCGGTAGGAGTGACGGGCGGTGTGTACAAAGGGCAGGAATGTAGTCAACGCGAGCTGATGACTCGCTCTTACTAGGAATTCCTCGTTGAAGACCAACATTTGTAATGAACTATCCCCATCACGATGAAGTTTCAAAGATTACCTTGGCCTGTCGGCCAAGGTTTTAAGCTCGTTGAATACATCAGTGTAGCGGTGCGGCCTAGAACATCTAAGGGCATCACAGACATGTTATTGGCTCAAACTTCTGCGGCCTAAAAGGCCATAGTCCCTCAATGAAGCTGGCCGCGAAGGGATACTTCCGCACATAGCTAGTTAGCAGGCTGAGGTCTCGTTCGTTAACGGCATTAACCAGACAAATCGCTCCACCAACTAAGAACGACCATGCACCACCACCCATAGAATGAAGAAAGAGCTCTCAGTCTATCAATCCTTACTATGTCTGGACCTGGTAAGTTTCCCCATGTTGAGTCAAATTAAGTCGCAGGCTCCACTCCTAGTGGTGCCCTTCCGTCAATTTCTTTAAGTTTCATCCTTGCGACCATACTCCCCCCGGAACCTGAAAACTTTGATTTCTCATAAGGTGCTGGCGGAGTCCTAAAAGTAACATTCGCCGATCCCTGGTCGGCATCGTTTATGGTTGAGACTAGGACGGTATATGATCGTCTTTGAGCCCCCAACTTTCGTTCTTGATTAATGAAAACATCCTTGGAAAATGCTTTCGCAGTTGTTCGTCTTTCATAAATCCAAGAATTTCACCTCTGACTATGAAATACTAATGCCCCCGACTGTCCATGTTAATCATTACACGGATCCCGAAGGCCAACGTAATAGGACCGAAATCCTATAATGTTATCCCAAGCTAATGTATACAGAGCGTAGTGTCACGGACCTAGAGAATCTGACAAGACTCTGTGCGGCACTTGACAACTTACTCACGATTCTTTCACTATCTCGTAAGCTCAAGTCATCCTTTCTACTCGGAATGCTAAGAGAATAAGAAGAAAGACAAAGACAGAAATTTGGAAGAGAGGACTTGTATTTTATTATTCAGTTGATGGATGATTTATAAATACAGTGACTCTCCTATTTATACAATTCCCTAAGACTAAGAGTAAATAAATGCTGCTTTACAAGTCCCTAAGTACATGCACTCAATACATGTTCTACATTCCTAGAATATGTCTCTAGCTCTTCCAAAAGGCTCCTAGAATTCTCTAGTCTGCC
This sequence comes from Solanum pimpinellifolium, assembly GCA_034621305.1. Lineage (NCBI taxonomy): Eukaryota > Viridiplantae > Streptophyta > Magnoliopsida > Solanales > Solanaceae > Solanum > Solanum pimpinellifolium. Next base: position 17,224,854 of record CM067870.1, on the reverse strand, counting down.
CCATGAATCTAGAAGGCTCTAGAGTCTTGCACAAGCCTCTCCAAGGCTGTTGGACCGCCTGCCCCCTACGTATGCTGCGAACTTGCTGGAAAGGTAGCGGGACGTCACAATCTCCCCCACCTAATGATGCGACGACCGCGTCGCATTGCGACTGTATCGGTGTCAAGTTTTGTCGTGCGATCATCAACTCGCGTACTGGTTCAATCCCCTCGAGTAGCCTCTTTAGCGATTGCCCAATCTTTCGAACTTCCTCCTTCATAGGATGCAAGTGCCTCAGCGGCTTCTTTTTCATCACGGCAGTGTTCCTTCTTGGAACCCTCTTCGTGCGCGGTGGCAAGGACTTTTCAGCATCATTGTCTTCTCCCAAACTTGTAATGGTTGCTGCCGACGTTAACTTCACGTCGACCCTCTCGAGCTTCATGGCCATCAGCTGGATTTGTCCCTCCATCTTCTGTGCCTTTTCCATAGGAACCATACATGTTCCTCCTTTTCCATGATCATCAATTGTTGGAGATAAGGATCGATCATAGTATGGCACTGCTGGAAGAACTCCTACCCAAGAAAAATATCATAGATATCTAAGGGAGCGACGATGAACTTGGTTTTTCCTTGCCAGTTGCTTATCGTGATGCTCACTCCGTGCACAACTCCATCCACGGGAGTTGGTGGTGCATTGACCGTCTTGAGTTGGATGTTGGTTGGACTATAATGCAACCCCAACCTCGTTGTTGCTATCTTGGCCTCTACACCATTGTTAACCAACACACGAGCACGTTTCCCTTTGATCATGATGCCGACACATTGAGCGCATGCCTTAGACATAGCAAGCCCCTGCTCCGCATGCTTCGGCTTCGCTTGCCTTGTCTTCTCTTGCCTTGACGTCTTTGATGGTTTCTTGGTGACAGATCCGCATAGACTTATCAAGCCCAACTGCTTCGTCTCCTTGACTTCATCTTTTTCTTGGGCTTCCTTTTCCTTCCGCTCTCGTAGGATAGCACCAAGACTCTTCATTTCATGGCACTTTGAATAACTATGCGCCCCACTGCATATGTAGCAACCATCTCCCTTGGCAACCTATTTCCTCACCATGTTGACACGATCTCCGGATTTCTTGTCGTTTGACCTGTAGGTGTCACGCTTGTGAGGCCGTTGCTCCTCGCCTCGCCTCTTTGGTTGTGGCCATTGCTCCTCACCTTTGCCACAATCTTCCCCACTATCATCATGACTACCTTCCTCGTCGTCCTCCTCGACACTGTGAAACTTCTCCTGCCTGAAGTCTGTCAAGGCTTCGGCCTACGTGATGGCTTCATCAATAGTCTCGACTTGTCGCCGCTCCAACTCCGTTCTTGCCCAACTTTGCAGCCCATCCATGAAGTGGAACAACATATCTTCATCCATGAGGTTGGGAATCTGAAGCGTAAGGGATGTGAACTCCCGCACATACGCGCGTATGCTCCCCTTTTGCTTTAACTCCCTAAACTTGCGCTTTGCCTCATAAATGACGTTGTTAGGGAGAAAGCCTTCTTGATCTCGTCGCGGAATTGCTCCCACGTGTTCATAGTGCATGTCCCCTTCTTGATGTCGAACTCTTTACGCCTCCACCATAGCATGGGCATCTCCAAAAGATACAACACAACAGCGTTGATCTTGTTCACATCACTTCGTACCCGATTACACTTGAAGTAATTCTCGTAGTACCATAGGAAATTCTCCACCTCCTGTGCGTTGCGGACACCTTTGAACATAGGTGGTCTGGGAGCCTCAACTCTAGCCTCCCTTTCCCGGTCAAGTGATTTGGATCCACCAACCTCCCTATCTTTCTTGAGTGCTTCCGTTTGGGTTCAACCCGCACATGGGATGCGAGGGGCAAAAGGCGACCGTTTGCACGTGCACAATTCCTAGGCATTAGGTATGCATCACAGGAATCCGACATCCGACCAGCCTAGATTGCGCTTCATCCGCCACGGAATTGGCATGCGAGTTAGGACGTCGCTGCTCGAAGTAGGGATCCAACCTAACAACACATGCATAATACCACTCTTGTGCCGTACATGAATAGCTCTGTAAATGCACGCCCGAAATCCACCCCGTCGCCCGACATGAGATGTCGTTCGACGACGCCGATGCCTTCGTTGCAAGGTAATTTGCGCGCCTGCTGCCTTCCTTGGATGTGGTAGCCGTTTCTCAGGTTCCCTCTCCGGAATCAAACCATAATTCTCTGTCAACCGTCACCACCATGGTAGGCCACTATCCTACCATCGAAAGTTGATAGGGCAGAAATTTGAATGATGCGTCGCCGGCACGATGGCGGTGCGATCCGTCGAGTTATCATGAATCATCACAACAACGAGCAAAGCTCGTGTTGAACTTTTATCTAATAAATGCATCCCTTCCAGAAGTCGGGGTTGGTTGCACGTATTAACTCTAGAATTACTACGGTTATCTGAGTAGTAGATACCATCAAACAAACTATAACTGATTTAATGAGCCATTCACAGTTTCACAGTCTGAATTTGTTCATACACATGCATGGCTTAATCTTTGAGACAAGCATATGAATACTGGAAGGATCAACCAGGTAGCATTCCTCAATGACGCCGCGCGCCGTATGAGCCCGGCGCGCCCTTTCGGGCACGGTCGGGTCCTAGGCGAGCGTGGCAGTCATTCGCAAGGAGCATTTGTTTTGGGCAGATAGAAGCCGGTGAAGGCCCCATGCCCACTGCGTCTACCGTATCATAGAATTTGAGGCGTCTCTCACGGACCACGCCATCGCACGACGAAGCGAGGGAAGTAGTGGGACGCGAGAGCGTCTTTTGGGTTCACCCCGTGCATTTTCCTTTCCGTTTGGGTTCACCCCGCATATGGGATGCGAGGGGCGAAAGGCGACCGTTTGCACGTGCACAATTCCTAGGCATTAGGTATGCAGCAAAGGAATCCGACATCCGACAAGCCTAGATTGAAATTCATCCGCCACGAAATTGGCATGTGAGTTAGGACGTCGCTGCTCGAAGTAGGGATCCAACCTAACCACACATGCTTAATACAACTCATGCGCCGTACGTGAATAACTCTATCAATGCACGTCCGACAACCACCCCGCCGCCTGACATGAGATGTCGTGCGACGACGTCAATGCCTTCTTTGCAAGGCCAATGCTACACCCGTCGTTGCTCGCCTGCCCAAGGGAGTTGAGAATTTAATCACTACAAAGATTGTTGGAGGAAGACCAAGGTTCACACAGGGGAACCTCCCACCCCCGGTCCATCATTGCGTCTGGCCGCACATGGCCTTACGTGCCCCGTGCGTGCGACACCTAGAGTTAGCCGTAACAGGAGATCTAGAACTCACCACTCGCCCGAAAGCACTGTCATTTCCACACCAAACACTATTATTAACCGATCTTTAGAAGTTACCTTAGAGGCGCACGTTCGCCCTGCAGACGTCGCTGGCATGTTTTTGTAAGTGCCCAACGGCATAGCACGGACGACCCATTCATGCCATCAAGTGCCCACACAACACGCCTACTAAGCCCACAGGACGCCCGTGACGTTCGCTTTGTAACTCCTCGGTCGCCCCGCAGATGTCGTCGGCATGTTTTTGCAAGCGCCCAACGGCGTAGCACGGACGAGCCATGCATGCCATCAAGCGCCCACCCAGCACGCCTACTAAGCCCACAGGACGCCCTTCACGTCCGCCTGCTTTCGCCTTGGTTACCCCGCAGACGTCGCTGGCATGTTTTTTGTGACGCCCAACGGCGTAGCATGGACGAGCCATGCATGCTTTCAATCGCCCACGCAGCACGCCTACTAAGCCCACAGGACGCCCATGACGTCCGCCTGCCACCTCCTCAAACGCCCCACAGACGTCGCGTTAGTGTTTTTGTTAACGCCCAATGGCGTAGCACGGACGAGCCATGCATGACATCAAGTGCCCACGCAGCACGCCTACTAAGCCCACAGGACGCCCCTCGACGTCCGCCTACCTTCGCCTCAGCCACTCCGCAAACGACGCTAGCATGTTTTTGTAGACGCCCAATGATATAGCACGAACGAGCCATGCATGCCATCAAGCGCCCACGCAGCACGCCAACTAAGCCCACAGGACGCCCTTGACGTCCGCCTGCCTTTGCCTCACTCAACCCATCGACGTCGCCGACGTGTTTTTATAAAAAACCCAACGGCGTAGCACGGACAAGCCATGCATGCTATCAAGTGCCCACGCAGCACTCCTGCTAAGCCCACGGGATGCCTATGCCGTCTGCCTGCTTGCGCCTCAGTCTACCTCCAACTCCTCAACCCCCTCATATATGCTTAAAAAAGTTTTACCCATGTGACAGGAGTAGACATGGATTTTCTTGAGAATCATAATGGAAATGTAGAACCCAAATATGCACGTTCTAAGGTACAAACACACATTTTTTTTAATTTTGTTTTTTGGAAAATTCCAAAAAATTAGTAAAAAATTAATAAAACAATAGGGAAAATATCGAAAAAATATGAAATCAACTCCGAAAATTCACAAATAAATATGGGAACCTTAAAATAAAAAATTTAATAAATTTTATTTCTTTAAAGAAGACGTAAAAAATAAAAAAGCGTAAAAATAAATTATAAAATAATGAATAAAAGTCAGAATAATACAGAAATGCTCGAAAACACTTCTAAACATGTTAAATTAATTATACAATATATATTTGCACAAATCGTAAAAGAAATGATAATGATGCGAAAGAGCCACGTTAGGCGGAAACGTTAGAGAATAGATAATGGAAAGTAGATGAATATGTTTGTTATGCATGGAGGTTGTTTTAAAATCCTTTGATTTATGTACGACATGAACATCCGCCTGTTTTGTTTAGAACTCGAACAATGTCGCGCAAACCACGATCGGTGCGAGCAGGGCCACTGTCGATCGTTCTGTGCAGGCATGTCCGACAATGGCCGATCGTTTGTGCTGTCCAAGGGCTATGATGGCATGCCACGCCCGATGACGGGCGACCGTCTGTGCTGGTCCAAGGGCGATGATGGCAGGCCACGCCCGATGTCGTCCGACCGTGTGTGCTGTCCAAGGGCTATGATGGCATGCCACGCCCGACGACGGCCGATCGTCTGTGCTGTCCAAAGGCGATGATGGCATCCAACACCCGACGTTGTCTGACCGTGTGTGATATCCAAGGGATATGATGGCATGCCACGCCCAACGATGATCGATCGTCTGTGCAGTCCGAAGGCGATGATGGCATGCCATGCCCGATGCCGTCCGACCATGTGTTCTGTCCAAGGGCTATGATGGCATGCAACGCCCGACGACAGCCGACCATCTGTGCTTTCTAAGGGCGATGATTTCATGCCACGCCCGACGTTGCCGAGCGTGTGTCCTGTCCAAGGGCGGTGATGTCATCATGCCACGCCCGACGTTGCCGAACGTGTGTGCTGTCCAACGGCGACGATGTCATGCCATGCCCGACGTTGCCGACCGTGTGTGTTGTCCAAGGGCGGTGATGTCATGCCACGCCCAATGTTGCCGACCGTGTGTACTGTCCAAGGGCGGTGATGTCATCATGCCACGCCCGACGTCGTCCGACCGTGTGTGCTGCCTAAAGGCGATGCAGGCATGCAACGCCCGACATTGTTCGATCGTGTGTGCTTCCCAAAGGCGATGATGGAATGCCACGCCTGACGTCATTAAACTGTGTGTGATGGCCAAAGGCGATGATGGCATGCAACGCCCGACGCTGTCCGACTGTCTGTGCTACCTTAAGGCAATGATGGCATACAACGCCCAACGTCGATCGACCATGTTTGCCGTCCAAGGGCGATGAAGGCATGCCGCGCCCGTCTCCGTCCGACTGTGTCAGCTTGTCCACAGGTGATGATGGAATGCCACGCCCGACATTGTTCTACCGTGTGTGCTTCTTTAAGGCGATGATGGCATGCCACGTCCGACGTCGTTCGACCGTTTGTGCTGCCTAAAGGCGATGATGGCATGCCACGCCCGACGTCGTTCGACCGTGTGTGTTGTCCAAAGGCGGTGATGGCATGTCACGTCTGACATCGTTCGACTGTGTTCGCCGTTAAAGGGCTATGATGACATGCCACGCCCGACATCGTTCGACCTTTGTGCTGCCCAAAGGCGATGATGGCATGCCACACCTGACACTGTTCGACGATGTTTGCCGTCCAAGGGCTATGATGGCATGACACGCCTGATGTCGTTCGACCGTGTGTGCTGCCGAAAGGCAATGATGGCATGCCACGCCCGACGTCGTCCGACCGTTTATGTTGTCCAAAGGCCGCAATTTCATGCCACGCCGGACGTTGCCGACCGTGTGTGCTGTCCAAGGGCGGTGATCTCATACCACGCCCGACGTTGACGACCTTGTTTGGTATCCAAGGGAGGTGATGTCATGCAACGCCCGACGTTGCCGATCGTGTGGTCTTCCCAAAGGCGATGATGGCATGCCACGCCCGACGTCGTTCGACTGTGTGTGCTGCCCAAAGGCTATGATGGCATGTAGTGCCCGACGCCGTCCGACCGTGTGTGCTGTCCAAGGGCTATGATGGCATGCCACGCCTGACGTTGCCGACCATGTGTGTTGTCCAAGGGCGGTTATGGCATGCCACGCCCGACGTCGTTCGACCAAGTTTACCGTCCAAGGGTGATGATGGCATGCCACGCCCCACGCCATCCAACTGCGTAAGCTAGTCCAAAGGCGATGATGGCATGCCACGCCAGACATCGTTCGACCGTTTGTGCTGCCCAAAGGCGATGATGGCATGTCACACCCGACGTTGTTCGACCGTGTTTGCTGTCCAAGGGCTATGATGGCATGCCACGCCCGACATTGTTCGACCATTTGTGCTGCCCAAAGGCGATGATGGCATGCCACGCTTGACGTCATTCGACAGTGTTTGTCATCTAAGGTCTATGATGGCATGCCACGCCCGATGTCGTTCGACCGTGTGTGCTTCCCAAAGGCGATGATGGCATGCCACGCCCGACGTCATTCGACCGTTTCTACTGACCAAAGGCGATGATGACATGTCACACTCGACGTTGTTCGACTGTGTTTGCTGTCCAAGGGCTATGATGGCATGCCACGCCCGACATTGTTCGACCGTTTGTGCTGCCCAAAGGCGATGATGGCATGCCACGCTTGACATCATTCGACAGTGTTTGTCATCTAAGGTCTATGATGGCATGCCACGCCCGACGTCGTTCGACCGTGTGTGCTTCCCAAAGGCGATGATGGCATGCCACGCCCGACGTCATTCGACCGTTTCTACTGACCAAAGGTGATGATTGCATGCCACGGCCGACGTCGTTTGACCGTGTGTGCTGCCCAAAGTCGATGATGGCATGCCACGCCCGACATCGTTCGACCGTGTGTGCTGTCCAAAGGCGGTGATCGCAAGTCACGCCTGACATCGTTCGACTGTGTTTGCCGTCAAAGATCTATGATGGCATACCACACCCAACATCGTTCAACCGTTTGTGCTGCCCAAAGGCGATGATGGCATGTCACGCCTAGCATCGTTCGACCGTGTTTGCCATCCAAGGGCTATGATGGCATGCCACGCGCGACGTCGTTCGACCGTGTGTGCTACCCAATGGCGATGATGGCATGCCACGCCCAATGTCGTCCGATTGTGTGTGCTGTTTAAAGGCGGCTATGTTATGCAACGCCCGACGTTTCTGACCGTGTGTACTGTCAAAAAGCGGTGATGCCATGCCATGCCCGACGTTGAAGACCATGTATGCTATCTAAGAGCGATGATGGCATGCCACGCCCGACGTCATTCGACTGTGTGTGCTTCCCAAAGGTGATGATGGCATGCCACGCCCGACGCAGTCTTACCGTCAGTGCTGCCCAAAGGCAATGATGGCATGCCACGCCCGACTTCGTTCGACCGTGTTTGCCGTCCAAGGGCGATGATGGCATGCCACGCCCGACGCTATCCAACTATGTAAGATACTCCAAAGGCGATGATGGCATGCCACGCCCGACGTCGCTCGACCGTGTGTGCTGCCCAACGGCTATGATTGAATGCCACGCCCGACGTCGTTCGAGTGTGTGTGCTTCCCAAAGGCGATGATGGCATTCCACGCCCGACATCGTTCGACAGTGTGTGCTTCCCAAAGGCGATGTTGGAATGCCACGCCTGATGTCGTTCGACTGTGTGTGCTGTCCAAAGGCGATGATGGAATGCCACACCCGACGCCGTCCGACCATCTGTGCTGCCCAAAGGCGATGTTTGCATGCCACGCCCGACGTCGTTTGACCGTGTTTGCCGTCCAAAGGCGATGATTGCATGCCACGCCTGACACCGTCTGACTGTGTCATCTATTCCGAAGGCGATGATGGCATGCCATGCCCGACATCGTTCGACCGTGTGTGCTGCCCAAATGCGATGATGGCATGCCACGCCTGACGTCGTCTGACCGTGGGTGCTGCTAAAAGTCGATGATGGCTTGCCACGCCCGACGTCGTTTGACCATGTGTGCTGTCCAAAGGCGGTGATGGCATGTCACGCCTGACGTCGTTCGACCGTGTTTGCCTTCCAAGGGCTATGATGGCATGCCACGCCTGACATCGTTCGACCGTTTGTGCTGCCCAAAGGAGATGGTGGCATGCCACCCCTGACGTTGTTTGTCATTGTTTGCTGTCCAAGGGCTATGATTGCATGCCACGCGTGACGTCGTTCGACCGAGTGTGCTACCTAAAGGCGATGATGGCATGACATGCCCGAAGTTGTCGACCGTGTGTGTTGTCCAAGGGAGGTGATGGCATGCCACGCCCGACGTTGCCGACTGTGTTTGCTGTCCAAGGGCGGTGATGTCATCCCACGGTCGAGCCTTGCATGCCGTCAAGTGCCCACGCAGCACGCCTACTAAGCCTAGAGGACGTCCATGACGTCTGCCTACCACCGCCTCAAACGCCCCGCAGACGTCGTCGTCATGTTTTTGCAAGCTCCCAACGGTGTAGCACGAACGAGCATGCATGCCATCAAGCGCCCACGTAGCACGCCTACTAAGCCCACAGGACACCCTTGACGTCCGCCTGCTTTTGCCTCTGTTCCCGCAGACGTCGCTGGCATGTTTTTGTTGACGCCCAACGGCGTAGCACGGACGAGCCATGCATGCCGTCAAATGCCCACGCAGCACGCCTACTAAGCCTAGAGGACACCCATGACGTCTGCCTATCACCGCCTCAAGCGCCCTGCAGACATCGCGGGCGTGTTTTTGTAGACGCCCAACAGCGGAGCATGGACGAGCCATTCATGCCGTCAAGTGCCCACGCAGCTCGCCTACTGAGCCCACATGACGCCATAAACGTCTGCCTGCCTTCGCCTCAGCCGCCCCGCAAACGTCGCTAGCATGTTTTTGTAGACGCCCAACGACGTAGCACGGACGTGCATGTCATCAAGCGCGCACGCTGCACGCCGACAAATCTCACAGGACGCCCTCGACGTCCACCTGTTTTTGCCTCACTCGATCCATCGACGTCGCCGACGTGTTTTTATAAACAACCCAAATATGCACGTTCTAAGTTACAAACACACATCATCTTTCATAAATGACCTTAAAATATAAGAAAATATTTTTAAACATTTTTTTTATTTATATTTTTTTTCAAAATTTCGGAAAAATTAGTAATAAATTTATAAAAAATAGGGAAAATATCGAAAAAATATGAAATAAACTCCAAAAATTCACAAATAAATATGGGAACCTTAAAATAAAAATTTTAATAATCTTTTTTTTTTAAAAGGAGACGTAAAAAATAAAAAAGCGTAAAAATAAATTATAAAATAATGATTAAAAGTCGGAAAAATAAGGAAATACTTGAAAACACTTCTATACATGTTAAATTAATGATAATATATATATTTGAACAAATAAAAGATGTTTCAATATCGTACAAATCGTAAAAGTAACAAAACTGATGCGATAGAGCCACATTAGGCGGAAACGTTAGAGAGTAGATTATGGAAAGTAGATGAATATGTTTGTTATGCATGGAGGTTGTTTCAAAATCCTTTGATTTATGTACGGCATGAACATCCATATGTTTTGTTTAGAACTCGAATAATGTCACGCAAGCCACGATCGATACGGGCAGGCCACGACCGATCGTTGTGTGCAGGCACGTCCGACGATGTCCGATCATTTGTGCTGTCCAAGGGCTATGATGGCATGCCATGCCCGATGATGGCCGACCGTCTATGCTGGTCCAAGGGCGATGATGGCATGCAACGCCCGACGCCGTCTGACCGTGTGTGCTGTCCAAGGGCTATGATGGCATGCAACCCCCGACGACGGCCGACCGTCTGTGCTGTCCAAAGGCGATGATGGCATGCCACGTCCCACGCCGTCTGACCGTGTGTGCTATCCAAGGAATATGATGGCATCGCACGCCCGACGACGGCCGACCGTCTGTGTTGTCCAAGGGCGATGATAGCATGCGACGCATGATGCCGTCCGACCGTGTGTGCTGCCCAAGGGAGATGATGGCATGCCACGCCCGGTGATGCTGACCGTGTGTGCTGTCCAAGGTCGCTGATGCCATGCCACGCCCGACGTTGCCAACCGTGGGTGCAGTCCAAGGGCAGTAATGTCATGCCATGCCGGACGTTGACGACCGTGTGTTCTATCCAAGGGCGATGATGTCATGCCACACCTGACGTTGCCGACCATGTGTGCTGTCCAAAGGCGGTGATGTCATGCCACGCCCAACGTTGCCGACTGTGTGTGTTGTCCAAGGGCGGTGATGCCATGCCACGCCCGACGTTGCTGACTGTGTGTGTGTTCCAAGGGCGGTGATGTCATCATGCCACGTTTGACGTTGCCGACCGTGTGTTTTTTCATTGGCGATGATGTCATGCCACGCCCCACGTCGTACGACCGTGTGTGTTGCCCAAAGAAGATGATGGCATAAAACGCTCACATCATTCGATCCTGTGTGCTCCCCAATGGCGATGATGGAATGCCACGCTTGACGTTGTTTGACTGTGTGTGATGGCCAAAGGCGATGATGGCATGGAACGCCTGACGCCGTCCGACTAACTGTGCTTCCCAAAGGCAATGATGGCATGCCACGCCCGACGTCGTTCGACTATGTTTTCCGTCCAAGGACGATGATGGCATACCATGCCCGATGTCGTTCGACTGTCTGTGATGCCCAAAGGCAATGTTTGCATACCACACCTGACGTTGTTTGACCGTGTGTGCAGTCGAAGGGCGGTGATGTCATGCCACACCTGACGTTGTCGAGCGTGTGTGCTGTTTAAGGGCGGTGATTTCATCATGCCACGCCTTACGTTGCCGACCGTGTGTGCTGTCCGTGGGGGGTGATGTCATGCCACGCACGATGTTGCCGACTGTGTGTGTTGTCCAAGGGCGGTGATGTCATGCCACGCTCGACGTTGCCAACCGTGTGTTCTGTTCAAGGGCGGTGATGTCATCATGCCAAGCTCGACGTTGCCGACCGTGTGTGTTGTCCTAGGGTGATGATGTCATGCCACACCCCACGTCGTCTGACCGTGTGTGCTGACCAAAGGCGATGATGGCATGCAACGCCCGACATTGTTCGATCCAGTGTGCTTCCCAAAGGCGATGATGGCATGCCACACCCGATGTCGTTTGACTGTGTGTGCTGGCCAAAGGCGATGATGGCATGCAACGCCCGACGCCGTCCGACCGTTTGTGCTACCCAATGGCAATGATGGCATGCCACACCCGACGCTGTTCGACCATGTTTGCCGTGCAAGGCCGATGAAGGCATGCCACGCCCGACGCCGTTCGACTGTGTCAGCTAGTCCAAAGACGATGATTGCATGTCACGCCTGATGTCATTCGACCGTGTTTGCCGTCCAAGGGCTATGATGGCATGCCACGCCGACGTCATTCGACCGTTTGTGCTTCCCAAAGGCGATGATGGCATGCCACGCCTGACGTCGTTTGATCGTGTTTGCCATTTAAGGGCTATGATAGCATGCCATGCCTGACGTCGTTCGATCGTGTATGCTACCCAAAGGTGATGATGGCATGCCACGCCCGATGTTGTTCGACCGTGAGTGGTGTCCAAAGGCGGTGATGGCATGTCAAGCCTGACGTCCGACCGTGTGTGCTGTCCAAAGGCGGCGATGTCATGCCACGCCCGACGTTGCTGACCGTGTGTGCTGTCCAAGGGCGGTAATGTCATGCCACGCCCCACGTTGCCGATCGTGTGTGTAGTCCAAGGGCGGTAATGTCACGCCAAGCCCGACGTTGACGACCGTGTGTGCTGTCGAAGGGCGGTGATGTCATGCCACGCCCGAAAATGCCGATCATGTGTGTAGACTAAGGGCAGTGATGTCATGCCACGTCTGACGCCGTTTGACTATGTGTGTTATCTAAAGGAAGTGGAGTCATTATGCCACGCCCAACGTTGCCGATCGTGTGTATTGTCCAAGGGCAGTGATGTAATGCCTCGCCTAATGTTGCTGTCCGTATGGTTGTCCAAGGGCGATGATGGCATGCCACACCCGACGCCGTTCGACTGTCTGTGCTGCCCAAAGGCGATGATGCCATGCAACGCCTCACATTGTTCGATCATGTGTGCTGCCCTAAGGCGATGATGGACTGCCACACCCGACGTCGTTCGACTATGTGTGCTGCCTAAAGGCGATGATTGCATGCCTTGCCCAACGTCGTTCGTCCGTGTTTCCCGTCCAAGGGCAATGATGGCATGCCACGCCCGACGCCGTCCGACTGTGTCAGCTAGTCCAAAGGCAATGATGGCATGCTACGACCCATGTCGTTCGAATGTGTGTGCTGCCCAGAGGCGATGATGGCATGCCACGCCCGATGTCGTTCAACCGTGTATGTTGCCCAAAGGCGATGATGGCATGCCACGCCCGACGTTGCTCGACCGTGTGTGCTGCCCAAAGGCGATGATGGCATGCCACGCCCGACGTCGTTCGACTGTGTGTGCTGGCCAAAGGCGATAATGGCATGAAATGCCTGACGCCGTCCGACCCTCTATGCTGCCCAAAAGCGATGATGGCATGCCACGCCTGACGTCGTTTGACCGTGTTTGCAGTCGAAGGGCTATGATGGCATGCCACGCCCGATGTCGTTCGACCGTGTGGCTTCCCAAAGGCGATGATGGCATGCCACACCCGACGTCGTTCGACTATGTGTGTTGTCTAAAGGCGGTGATGGCATGTCACGCCTGACGTCCGACCGTGTGTGCTGTCCAAAGGCGGCGATGTCATGCCACGCCCGACGTTGCTGACTCTGTGTGCTGTCCAAGGGCGGTGATGTCATGCCACGGCCGACGTTGCCAACTGTGTGTGCAGTCCTAGGGCGGTAAGGTCATACCACGCCCAACGTTGCCGATCCTGTGTGTTGTCCAAAGGCGATGACGGCATGCCACGCCCATCGTCGTTCGACCGTGTGTGATGCCCAATGGAGATGATGGCATGCCATGCCCGACGTCGTTCGACTGTATGTGTTGGCCATAGGCGGTGATAGCATTTCACGCCTGACGTCGTTCGACCGTGCTTTCCGTCAAAGGGCTATGATGTCATGCAACGCCCGACATCATTCGACCGTTTGTGCTGCCCAAAGGCGATGATGGCATGCCACGCCTGACGTTGTTATAATGTGTTTGCCTTTCAAGGGCTATGATGGCATGCCACGCCCGACGTCGGTTGATCGTGTGTTCTGCCCAAAGGCGATGATTGCATGCCATGCCACACGTCTTTCGACCGTGTGTGCTGTCCAAAGTCGGCGATGTCATGCATCGCCCGGCGATGCTGACCGTGTGTGCTGTCCAAGGTCGCTGATGCCATGCCACGTCCGACGTTGCCAACCGTGTGTGCAGTCCAAGGGCGGTAATGTCATGCCATGCCGGACGTTGACGACCGTGTGTTCTATCCAAGGGCGATGATGTCATGCCACGCCCAACGTTGCCGATCGTGTGTGCTGTCCAAGGGCGGTGATGTCATGCCACGCCCAACGTTGCCGACCTTGTGTGTTGTCCAAGGGAGGTGATGTCATGCCACGCCCGACGTTGCCGACTGTGTGTGTGTTCCATGGGCGGTGATGTCATCATGCCACATTTAACGTTGCCGACCGTGTGTTTTTTCATTGGCGGTGATGTCATGCCACGCCCCACGTCGTCCAACCGCGTGTGTTGCCCAAAGGCGATGATGGCATAAAATGCTCGACGTCATTCGATCCTATGTGCTCCCCAATGGCGATGATGGAATGCCACGCCTGACGTCGTTTGACTGTGTGTGCTGGCCAAAGGCGATGATGGCATGCAACGCCTGACGCCGTCCGACTGTCTGTGCTGCCCAACGGCAATGATGGCATGCCACGCCCGACGTCGTTCGACCATGTTTCCCGTCCAAGGGTGATGATGGCATGCCACGCCCGATGACGTTCGACTGTCTGTGCTGCCCAAAGGCAATGATTGCATGCCACGCCTGACGTTGTTTGACCGTGTGTGCAGTCTAAGGGCGGTGATGTCATGCCACGCCTGACGTAGTCGAGCGTGTGTGCTGTCCAAGCGCGGTGATTTAATCATGCCTCGCCTTACGTTGCCGACCGTGTGTGCTGTCCATGGGGGGTGATGTCATGCCACGCACGACGTTACCGACCGTGTGTGTTGTCCAAGGGGGGTGATGTCATGCCACGCTCGACGTTGCCGACCATGTGTTCTGTCCAAGGGCAGTTATGTCATCATGCCACGCTCGACGTTGCCAACCGTGTGTGTTGTCCATGGGCGGTAATGTCATGCCATACCCCACGTCGTCTGACCGTGTGTGCTGACCAAAGTCGATGATGGCATGCAACGCCCGACATCGTTCGATCCTGTGTGCTTCCCAAAGGCGATGATGGCATGCCACGCCCGATGTCGTTTGACTGTGTGTGCTGGCCAAAGCAATGATGGCATGCAACGCCCGACGCCGTCCGACCGTTTGTGCTACCCAATGGCAATGATGGCATGCCACGCCCAACGTCGTTCGACCATGTTTGCCGTCCAAGGGCTATGATGGCATGCCATGTCTGACGTCTTTCAATCGTGTGTGCTACCCCCAGGTGATGATGGCATGTCACGCCCGATGTCGTTCGACCGTGAGTGGTGTCTAAAGGCGGTGATGGTATGTCACGCGTGACGTCCGACCGTGTGTGCTATCCAAGGGCGGCGATGTCATGCCACGCCCGACGTTGCTGACCGTGTGTGCTGTCCAAGGGCGGTAATGTCATGCAACGCCCGACGTGTCCGATCGTGTGTGTAGTCCAAGGGCGGTAATGTCACGCCACGCCCGACGTTGATGACCGTGTGTGCTGTCCAAGGGTGGTGATGTCATGCCACGCCCGACAATGCCGATCGTGTGTGCAGTCCAAGGGCAGTGATGTCATGCCACTTCTGACGTCGTTTGACTATGTGTGTTGTCTAAAGGAAGTGATGTCATTATGCCACGCCCAACGTTGCCGACTGTGTGTGTTGTCCAAGGGCGGTGATGTCATGCCTCGCCTGACGTTGCCGACCGTGTGTGTTGTCCAAGGGCGATGATGGCATACCACGCGCGACGCTGTTTGACTGTCTGTGCTGCCCAAAGGCGATGATGCCATGCAACGCCTCACATCGTTCGATCGTGTGTGCTGCCCAAAGGCGATGATGGCATGCCACACCCGACGTCGTTCGACTGTGTGTGCTGCCCAAAGGCGATGATGGCATGCCACGCCCGACGTCGTTCGACAATGTTTGCCGTCCAAGGGCGATGATGGCATGCGACGCCCGACGCCGTCCGACTGTGTCAGCTAGTCCAAAGGCGATGATGGCATGCCACACCCGACGTTGTTCGACCGTGTGTGTTTCCCAAAGGCGATGATGGCATGCCACGCCCGATGTTGTTCGACCGTTTGTGCTGCCCAAAGCAATGATGGCATGCCACACCGATGTCGTTCGATCGTGTTTGCTGTCCAAAGGCGGTGATGGCATGTCACGCCTGACGTAGTTCGATTGTGTTTGCCGTCCAACGGCTATGATGACATGCAACGCCCGACATTGTTCGACCGTTTGTGCTGCCCAAAGGCGGTGATGGCATGCCACGCTTGACGTCGTTCGACGGTGTTTGCCGTCTAAGGGCTATGATGGCATGCCACGCCCGACGTCGTTCGACCGTGTGTGCTGCCCAAAGGCGATGATTGCATGCCACGCCCGACGTCGTTCGACCGTGTGTGCTGCCCAAAGGCGATGATGGCATGCATCGCCTGACATCGTTCGATTGTGTGTGCTGGCCAAAGGCGATGATGTCATGCAATGCCTGACGTCGTCCAGCCGTTTGTGCTACCCAAAGGCAATGATGGCATGCCACGCCCGACGTCGTTCGACCATGTTTGCCGTCCAACGGTGATGATGGCATGCCACGCCCCACGTCGTTCGACCATGTTTGCCGTCCAAGGGCGATGATGGCATGCCACGCCCCACGTCGTTCGACCGTGTGTGGTGTCCAAAGGCGGTGATTGCATGTCACGCCTGACGTTCGACCGTGTGTGCTGTCCAAAGGCGGCGATGTCATGCCACGTCCGACGTTGCTTACCGTGTGTGCTGTCCAAGGGCAGTAATGTCATGCCACGCCCGACATTGCCGATCGTGTGTGTATTCTAAGGGCGGTAATGTCACACCACGCCCGACGTTGATGACCGTGTGTGCTATCCAAGGGCGGTGATGTCATGCCACGCCTGACGTTGCCGATCGTGTGTGTAGTCCAAGGGCGGTAATGTCACGCCACGCCCGACGTTGACGACCGTGTGTGGTAACCAAGGGCGGTGATGTCATGCCACGCCCGACGTTGCTTATCGTGTGTGCAGTCCAAGGGCAGTGATGTCATGTAACGGCCGACGTCGTTCGACTATGTGTGTTGTCCAAAGGAAGTGATGTCATCATGCCACACCCAACATTGCTGACCGTGTGTGCTGTCCAAGGGCGGTGATGTCATGCCTCGCCTGAAGTTGCCGACCGTGTGTTGTCCAAGGGCGACGATGGCATGCCACGCCCGACGCCGTTCGACTGTCTGTGCTGCCCAAAGGCGATGATGCCATGCAACGCCTCACATCGTTCGATTGTGTGTGCTGCCCAAAGGCGATGATGGCATGCCACACCCGACGTCGTCCGACTGTGTAAGCTGCCCAAAGGCGATGATGGCATGCCACGCCCGACGTCGTTCGACAATGTTTGCCATCCAAGGGCAATGATGGCATGCCATGCCCGACGCCGTCTGACTGTGTCAGCTAGTCCAAAGGCGATGATTGCATGCCACGCCCGACATTGTTCGACCGTATGTGCTGCCCAAAGGCGATGATGGCATGCCACGCTCGATGTCGTTCGACCATTTGTGCTGCCCAAAGCAATGATGGCATGCCACACCGATGCCATTCGACCGTGTGTGCTGTCCAAAGGCGCTTATGGCATGTCATGCCTAACGTCGTTCGACTATGTTTGCCGCCCAAGGGCTATGATGGCATGCCACGCCCGACATTGTTCGACAGTTTGTGCTGCCCAAAGGTGGTGATGGCATGCCACGCCCGACGTCGTTCGACGGTGTTTGCCGTCCAAAGGAGGTGATGGCATGTCACGCCTGACGTCCGACCGTGTGTGCTGTCGAAGGCGGCGATGTCATGCCACGCCCAACGTTGCTGACCATGTGTGCTGTCCAAGGGTGATAATTTCATGCCACGCGACGTTGCCGATCGTGTGTGTAGTCCAAGGGCGGTAATGTCACACCACGCCCGACATTGACGACCGCGTGTGCTATCCAAGGGCAGTGATGTCATGCCATGCCCGACGTTGTCGATCGTGTGTGCAGTCCAAGGGCGGTGATGTCATGCCACGCCCGACGTCGTTCGACTATGTGTGCTGTCCAAAGGAAGTGATGTCATTATGCCACGCCCAACGTTGCCGACCGTGTGTGTTGTCCAAGGGGAATGATGTCATTCCACGCCCGACGTTGTTAATTTTGTGTGCAGTCCAAGGGCGGTGATGTCACACCACGCCTGATGTTGCCGAGCGTGTGTACTGTCCAAGGGCGGTGATGTCTTCATGACACGCCCGACATTGCCGACCGTGTGTGTTGTCCAAGGGCGGTGATTTCATTCCATGCCCAACGTTGCCGACCGTGTGTGTAGTCCAAGGGCGGTAATGTCACGCCACGCCCGACGTTGACGACCGTGTGTGCTGTTCAAGGGCGGTGATGTCATGTCACGCCCGACGTTTCCGATCGTGTGTGCAGTCCAAGGGCGGTGATGTCATGCCACGCCGACGTTGCCGAGCGTGTGTGCTGTCCAAGGGCGGTGAAGTCAGAATGCCACGCCCGACGTGGCCGACCGTGTGTGCTGTCCAAGTGCGGTTATGTCATGCCACGCCCGACGTTGATGACCGTGTGTGCTGTCCAAGGGCGGTGATGTCATGCCACGCCCGACGTTGCCGATCGTGTGTGCAGTCCAAGGGCAGTGATGTCATGCCACGCCGATGTTGCCGAGCGTGTGTGCTGTCCAAGGGCTGTGAAGTCAGCATGCCATGCCCGACGTTGCCGACCGTGTGTGCTGTCCAAGTGCGGTGATGTCATGCCACGCCCGATGTTGCCGACCGTGTGTGCTGTCCAAGGGCGGTAATGTCATGCCACGCCCGACGTTGTCGGTATGTTTTTGCAAGCTCCCAACGGCTTAGGACGGACAAGCCATGCGTGCCATCAAGCGCCCACGCAGCACGCCTACTAAGCCCACAAGACGCCCTTGACGTCCACCTGCTTTTGCCTCAGTTTCCCCGCAGACGTCGCTGGCATGTTTTTATTGACGCCCAACGGCGTAGCACGGACGAGCCATGCATGCCGTCAAGTGACCACGCAGCACGCTTACTAATCCCATAGGACACCTATGACGTCCGAATGCCACCGCCTAAAACGCCCCCCAGATGTCGCGGACGTGTTTTTGTAAACGCACAACAGCGTAGCACGGACGAGCCATGCATATCGTCAAGCGCCCACGCAGGACGCCTACTAAGCCCACAGGACGCCATCGACGTCCGCCTGCCTTCGCCTCAGTCGCCCCGTAAACGTTGCTAGCATGTTTTTGTATAAGCCCAACGACGTATCACGGACGAGCCATGCATGCCATCAAGCGCCCACGCAGCACGCCTGCAAATCCCACAGGACGCCCTCGATGTCCGCCTGCCTTTGCCTCCCTCGACCCATCGACAACGCCGACGTGTTTATATAAACGCCCAACAGCGTAGCACGGACAAGCAATGCATGCCATCAAGCGCCCACGCAACACGCTTTCTAATACCACGGGACGCCTATGACGTCTGCCTGCCTTTGCCTCAGTCTGCCTTTAACACATCTACCCCCTTATATATGCTTAAAAAAGTTTTATCTATGTGACAGAAGTAGACATGCATTTTCCAGAGAATCATAACAGAAATGTACAACCTAAATATGCACGTTCTAAGGTACAAACAGATAAATATGGGAACCTTAAAATAAAAAATTTAATAAAACTTATTTTTAAAATGAGACGTAAAAAATAAAAAAGCGTAAAATTAAATTATAAAATAATGATTAAAAGTCGGAAAAATACGGAAATGCTCGAAAACACTTCAATACATGTTAAATTAATGATAATATATATACTTGCACAAATAAAAGATATTTCAATATCGTACAAATCGTAAAAGTAATAAAAATGATGCGAAAGAGCCACGTTAGGCGGAAACGTTAGAGAATAGATAATGGAAAGTAGATGAATATGTTTGTTATGCATGGAGGTTGTTTAAAAATCCTTTGATTTATGTACGGCATGAACATCCATATGTTTTGTTTAGAACTCGAACAATGTAACGCAAGCCACGATCGATGCGGGCAGGCCACGACCGACCGTTGTGTGCAGGCACGTCTGAAGACGGCCGACCCATTTGTGCTGTCCAAGGGCTATGATGGAATGCCATGCCCAACGATGGCCGACCGTCTGTGCTGGTCCAAGGGCGATGATGGCATGCAACGCCCGACGCTGTCTGACCGTAAGTGCAGTCCAAGGGCTATGATGGCATGCCACGCCCGACGACGGCCGACCGTCGGGCTGTCCAAAGGCGATGATGGCATTCCACGCCCGACGCCGTCCGACCGTGTGTGCTATCCAAGGAATATGATGGCATGGCACGCCCGACGACGGCCGACCATCTGTGCTGTCCAAGGGCGATGATAGCTATGCGACGCCCGATGCCGTCCGATCGTGTGTTCTGTCCAAGGGCTATGATTGCATGCCACGCCCGACAACGGCCGACCGTCTGTGCTTTCCA
>CM067870.1:17179473-17204001 GCA_034621305.1 Solanum pimpinellifolium | reverse complement strand
CTACCCCCAGGTGATGATGGCATGTCACGCCCGATGTCGTTCGACCGTGAGTGGTGTCTAAAGGCGGTGATGGTATGTCACGCGTGACGTCCGACCGTGTGTGCTATCCAAGGGCGGCGATGTCATGCCACGCCCGACTTTGCTGACCGGTGTGTGCTGTCCAAGGGGGTAATGTCATGCAACGCCCGACGTGTCCGATCGTGTGTGTAGTCCAGGGCGGTAATGTCACGCCACGCCCGCTTGATGACCGTGTGTGCTGTCCCAAGGGTGGTGATGTCATGGCCACGCCCGACAATGCCGATCGTGTGTGCAGTCCAAGGGCAGTGATGTCATGCCACTTCTGACGTCGTTTGACTATGTGTGTTGTCTAAAGGAAGTGATGTCATTATGCCACGCCCAACGTTGCCGACTGTGTGTGTTGTCCAGGGCGGTGATGTCATGCCTCGCCTGACGTTGCCGACCGTGTGTGTTGTCCAAGGGCGATGATGGCTATACCACGCGCGACGCTGTTTGACTGTCTGTGCTGCCCAAAGGCGATGATGCCATGCAACGCCTCACATCGTTCGATCGTGTGTGCTGCCCAAAGGCGATGATGGCATGCCACACCCGACGTCGTTCGACTGTGTGTGCTGCCCAAAGGCGATGATGGCATGCCACGCCCGACGTCGTTCGACAATGTTTGCCGTCCAAGGGCGATGATGGCATGCGACGCCCGACGCCGTCCGACTGTGTCAGCTAGTCCAAAGGCGATGATGGCATGCCACACCCGACGTTGTTCGACCGTGTGTGTTTCCCAAAGGCGATGATGGCATGCCACGCCCGATGTTGTTCGACCGTTTGTGCTGCCCAAAGCAATGATGGCATGCCACACCCGATGTCGTTCGATCGTGTTTGCTGTCCAAAGGCGGTGATGGCATGTCACGCCTGACGTAGTTCGATTGTGTTTGCCGTCCAACGGCTATGATGACATGCAACGCCCGACATTGTTCGAGACGTTTGTGCTGCCCAAAGGCGGTGATGGCATGCCACGCTTGACGTCGTTCGACGGTGTTTGCCGTCTAAGGGCTATGATGGCATGCCACGCCCGACGTCGTTCGACCGTGTGTGCTGCCCAAAGGCGATGATTGCATGCCACGCCCGACGTCGTTCGATGACCGTGTGTGTGCTGCCCAAAGGCGATGATGGCATGCATCGCCTGACATCGTTCGATTGTGTGTGCTGGCCAAAGGCGATGATGTCATGCAATGCCTGACGTCGTCCAGCCGTTTGTGCTACCCAAAGGCAATGATGGCATGCCACGCCCGACGTCGTTCGACCATGTTTGCCGTCCAACGGTGATGATGGCATGCCACGCCCCACGTCGTTCGACCATGTTTTGCCGTCCAGGGCGATGATGGCATGCCACGCCCCATCGTCGTTCGACCGTGTGTGTGTCCAAAGGCGGTGATTGCATGTCACGCCTGACGTTCGACCGTGTGTGCTGTCCAAAGGCGGCGATGTCATGCCACGTCCGACGTTGCTTACCGTGTGTGCTGTCCAAGGGCAGTAATGTCAGCGCACGCCCGACATTGCCGATCGTGTGTGTATTCTAAGGGCGGTAATGTCACACCACGCCCGACGTTGATGACCGTGTGTGCTATCCAAGGGCGGTGATGTCATGCCACGCCTGACGTTGCCGATCGTGTGTGTAGTCCAAGGGCGGTAATGTCACGCCACGCCCGACGTTGACGACCGTGTGTGTAACCCAAGGGCGGTGATGTCATGCCACGCCCGACGTTGCTTATCGTGTGTGCAGTCCAAGGGCAGTGATGTCATGTAACGGCCGACGTCGTTCGACTATGTGTGTTGTCCAAAGGAAGTGATGTCATCATGCCACACCCAACATTGCTGACCGTGTGTGCTGTCCAAGGGCGGTGATGTCATGCCTCGCCTGAAGTTGCCGACCGTTTGTTTGTCCAATGGCGACGATGGCATGCCACGCCCGACGCCGTTCGACTGTCTGTGCTGCCCAAAGGCGATGATGCCATGCAACGCCTCACATCGTTCGATTGTGTGTGCTGCCCAAAGGCGATGATGGCATGCCACACCCGACGTCGTCCGACTGTGTAAGCTGCCCAAAAGGCGATGATTGCATGCCACGCCCGACGTCGTTCGACAATGTTTGCCATCCATGCAATGATGGCATGCCATGCCCGACGCCGTCTGACTGTGTCAGCTAGTCCAAAGGCGATGATTGCATGCCACGCCCGACATTGTTCGACCGTATGTGCTGCCCAAAGGCGATGATGGCATGCCACGCTCGATGTCGTTCGACCATTTGTGCTGCCCAAAGCAATGATGGCATGCCACACCGATGCCATTCGACCGTGTTGTGCTGTCCAAGGCGAGTGCGCTTATGGCATGTCATGCCTAACGTCGTTCGACTATGTTTGCCGCCCAAGGGCTATGATGGCATGCCACGCCCGACATTGTTCGACAGTTTGTGCTGCCCAAAGGTGGTGATGGCATGCCACGCCCGACGTCGTTCGACGGTGTTTGCCGTCCAAAGGAGGTGATGGCATGTCACGCCTGACGTCCGACCGTGTGTGCTGTCGAAGGCGGCGATGTCATGCCACGCCCAACGTTGCTGACCATGTGTGCTGTCCAAGGGTGATAATTTCATGCCACGCGACGTTGCCGATCGTGTGTGTAGTCCAAGGGCGGTAATGTCACACCACGCCCGACATTGACGACCGCGTGTGCTATCCAAGGGCAGTGATGTCATGCCATGCCCGACGTTGTCGATCGTGTGTGCAGTCCAAGGGCGGTGATGTCATGCCACGCCCGGACGTCGTTCGACTATGTGTGCTGTCCAAAGGAAGTGATGTCATTATGCCACGCCCAACGTTGCCGACCGTGTGGTGTTGTCCCAAGGGGAATGATGTCATTCCACGCCCGACGTTGTTAATTTTGTGTGCAGTCCAAGGGCGGTGATGTCACCCAGCACGCCTGATGTTGCCGAGCGTGTGTACTGTCCAAGGGCGGTGATGTCTTCATGACACGCCCGACATTGCCGACCGTGTGTGTTGTCCAAGGGCGGTGATTTCATTCCATGCCCAACGTTGCCGACCGTGTGTGTAGTCCAAGGGCGGTAATGTCACGCCACGCCCGACGTTACGACCGTGTGTGCTGTTCAAGGGCGGTGATGTCATGTCACACGCCCGACGTTTCCGATCGTGTGTGCAGTCCAAGGGCGTGATGTCATGCCACGCCGACGTTGCCGAGCGTGTGTGCTGTCCAAGGGCGGTGAAGTCAGAATGCCACGCCCGACGTGGCCGACCGTGTGTGCTGTCCAAGTGCGGTTATGTCATGCCACGCCCGACGTTGATGACCTGTGTGCTGTCCAAGGGCGGTTGATGTCATGCCACGCCCGACGTTGCCGATCGTGTGTGCAGTCCAAGGGCAGTTAGTGTCATGCCACGCCGATTTGCCGAGCGTGTGTGCTGTCCAAGGGCTGTGAAGTCAGCATGCCATGCCCGACGTTGCCGACCGTGTGTGCTGTCCAAGTGCGGTGATGTCATGCCACGCCCGATGTTGCCGACCGTGTGTGCTGTCCAAGGCGGTAATGTCATGCCACGCCCGACGTTGTCGGTATGTTTTTGCAAGCTCCCAACGGCTTAGGACGGACAAGCCATGCGTGCCATCAAGCGCCCACGCAGCACGCCTACTAAGCCCACAAGACGCCCTTGACGTCCACCATGCTTTTGCCTCAGTTTCCCCCGCAGACGTCGCTGGCATGTTTTTTATTGACGCCCAACGGCGTAGCACGGACGAGCCATGCATGCCGTCAAGTGACCACGCAGCACGCTTACTAATCCCATAGGACACCTATGACGTCCGAATGCCACCGCCTAAAACGCCCCCCAGATGTCGCGGACGTGTTTTTTGTAAACGCACAACAGCGTAGCACGGACGAGCCATGCATATCGTCAAGCGCCCACGCAGGACGCCTACTAAGCCCACAGGACGCCATCGACGTCCGCCTGCCTTCGCCTCAGTCGCCCGTAAACGTTGCTAGCATGTTTTTGTATAAGCCCACGACGTATCACGGACGAGCCATGCATGCCATCAAGCGCCCACGCAGCACGCCTGCAAATCCCACAGGACGCCCTCGATGTCCGCCTGCCTTTGCCTCCCTCGACCCATCGACAACGCCGACGTGTTTATATAAACGCCCAACAGCGTAGCACGGACAAGCAATGCATGCCATCAAGCGCCCACGCAACACGCTTTCTAATACCACGGGACGCCTATGACGTCTGCCTGCCTTTGCCTCAGTCTGCCTTTAACACATCTACCCCCTTATATATGCTTAAAAAAGTTTTATCTATGTGACAGAAGTAGACATGCATTTTCCAGAGAATCATAACAGAAATGTACAACCTAAATATGCACGTTCTAAGGTACAAACAGATAAATATGGGAACCTTAAAATAAAAAATTTAATAAACTTTATTTTTTAAAATGAGACGTAAAAAATAAAAAAGCGTAAAATTAAATTATAAAATAATGATTAAAAGTCGGAAAAATACGGAAATGCTCGAAAACACTTCAATACATGTTAAATTAATGATAATATATATACTTGCACAAATAAAAGATATTTCAATATCGTACAAATCGTAAAAGTAATAAAAATGATGCGAAAGAGCCACGTTAGGCGGAAACGTTAGAGAATAGATAATGGAAAGTAGATGAATATGTTTGTTATGCATGGAGGTTGTTTAAAATCCTTTGATTTATGTACGGCATGAACATCCATATGTTTTGTTTAGAACTCGAACAATGTAACGCAAGCCACGATCGATGCGGGCAGGCCACGACCGACCGTTGTGTGCAGGCACGTCTGAAGACGGCCGACCATTTGTGCTGTCCAAGGGCTATGATGGAATGCCATGCCCAACGATGGCCGACCGTCTGTGCTGGTCCAAGGGCGATGATGGCATGCAACGCCCGACGCTGTCTGACCGTAAGTGCAGTCCAAGGGCTATGATGGCATGCCACGCCCGACGACGGCCGACCGTCTGGGCTGTCCAAAGGCGATGATGGCATTCCACGCCCGACGCCGTCCGACCGTGTGTGCTATCCAAGGAATATGATGGCATGGCACGCCCGACGACGGCCGACCATCTGTGCTGTCCAAGGGCGATGATAGCATGCGACGCCCGATGCCGTCCGATCGTGTGTTCTGTCCAAGGGCTATGATTGCATGCCACGCCCGACAACGGCCGACCGTCTGTGCTTTCCAAGGGGGATGATGGCATGCGACGCCCGACCGTCAATGCTGCCCAAGGGCGATAATGGCATGCCACGCCCGACGCCGTCCGACTGTCTGTGCTGCCCAAAGGCGATGATGGCATGCCACACTCGACATCGTTTAATCGTGTTTGCCGTCTAAGTGCGATGATGGCATGCCACGCCCGACGCCGTCCGACTATGTCACCTAGTCCAAAGGCGATGATGGCAGGCCACGCCTGACGTCGTCCGACCATGAGTGCTTCCCAAAGGCGATGATAGTATGCCACGCCAGATGTCATTCGACCGTTTGTGCTGCCCAAAGTCGATGATGGCATGCCACGCCTGACGTCGTTCGACCGTGTGTGCTTCCCAAAGGCGATGGTGGCATGCCACGCCCGACGTCGTTTAACTATGTGCTGCCCAAAGGCGATGATGGCATGCCACGCCTGACGCCGTCCGACCGCCTGTGCTGCACAAAGGAGATGATGGTATGCCACGCCCGAGTTCGTTTGACCGTTTGTGCTGCCCAAAGGCGATGATGGCATGCCACGACCGACGCCGTTCGACCATTTGTGCTGCCCTAAGGCAATGATGGCATGCCACGCCCGACGTCGTTCGACCATGTTATCCGTCCAAGGGCGATGATGGCATGCCACGCCCGACGTCGTTCGACCGTGTGTGGTGTCCAAAGGCGGTGATGGCATGTCACGCCTGACGTTCGACTGTGTGTGCTGTCCAAACGCAGCGATGTCATGCCACGCCCGACGTTGCTGACCGTGTGTGCTGCCAAGGGAGATAATGTCATGCCACGCCCGACGTTGCTGATCGTGTGTGTAGTACAAGGCGGTAATGTCACGCCACGCCCGACGTTGATGACCGTGTGTGCTGTCCAAGGGCGGTGATGTCATGCCACGCCCGACGTTGCCAATCGTGTGTGCAGTCCAAGGGCGGTGATGTCATGCCACGCCCGACGTCGTTCGACTATGTGTGCTCTCCAAAGGAAGTGATGTCATCATGCCACGCCCAACGTTGCCGACCGTGTATGCTGTCCAAGGGAGGTGATGTCATGCCACGCCCGACGTTGCCGACCATGTGTGTTGTCCAAGGGGATTAATGTCATGCCACGCCCGACGTTGTTGAGTGTGTGTGCAGTCCAAGGGCGGTGATGTCATACCACGTCCGACGTTGCCGAGCGTGTGTGCTGTCCAAGGGCGGTGATGTCATCATGACACGCCCGACATTGCCAACTTTGTGTGTTGTCTAAGGACGGTGATTTCATGCCACGCCCGATGTTGCCGACCGTGTGTGTAGTCCAAGGGCGGTAATGTCACGCCACGCCCGACGTTGACGACCGTGTGTGGTATCCAAGGGTGGTGATGTCATGCCACGCCTGACGTTGCCGATCGTGTGTGCAGTCCAAGGACGGTGATGTCATGCCACGCTCAACGTTGTCGAGCGTGTGTGCTTTCTAAGGGTGGTGATGTCAGCATGCCACGCCCGACGTTGCCGACTGTGTGTGCTGTCCAAGTGTGGTGATGTCATGCCACGCCCGACGTTGCCGACCGTGTGTGTTGTCCACGGGCGGTGATGGCATGCCACGGCCGACATCGTTTGACCATGTTTTCCGTCCAAGGGTGATGATGGCATGCCACGCCCGACGCCGTCCAACTGCGTCAGCTAGTCCAAAGGCAAAGATGGCATCCCACGCCTGACGTCGTTTGACCGTTTGTGCTGCCCAAAGGCAATGATGGCATGCCACATTCGATGTTGTTCGACCGTGTGTGCAGTCCAAAGGCGGCGATGTCATGCATCGCCCGACATTGCTCGATCCTGTGTGCTTCCCAAAGGCGATGATGGCATGCCACGACCGACGTCATTTGACTGTGTGTGCTGGCCAAAGGCGATGATGGCATGCAACGCCCAACGCCGTCCGACCGTCTGTGCTACCCAATGGCAATGATGGCATGCCACGCCCGATGTCGTTCGACTATGTTTGTCGTCCAAGGGCGATGAAGGAATGCCACGCCTGACGCTGTTCGACTGTGTCTGCTAGTCCAAAGACGATGATTGCATGTCACGCCTGATGTCATTCGACCGTGTTTGCCGTCCAAGGGCTATGATGGCATGCCACGCCCGACGTCGTTTGACCATTTGTGCTGCCCAAAGGCGATGATGGCATGCCACACCTAACGTCGTTTGATCGTGTTTGCCATCCAAGGGCTATGATGGCATGCCACGCCTGACGTCGTTCGACCGTGTGTGCTGCCCAAAGGCGATGATGGCATGCCATGCCCGACATCGTTCGATTGTGTGTGGTGTCCAAAGGCGGTGATGGCATGTCACGCCTGACGTACGACCGTGTGTGCTGTCCAAAGGCGGCGATGTCATGCCACGCCCGATGTTGCTGACCGTGTGTGCTGTCCAAGGGCGGTAATGTCATGCCACGCCGACGTTGCCGATCGTGTGTGTAGTTTAAGGGCGGTAATGTCACGCCACGCCTTATGTTGATGACCATGTGTGCTATCCAAGGGCGGTGATGTCATGCCACACCCAACGTTGCCGATCATGTGTGCAGTCCAAGGGTAGTGATTTCATGCCACGCCCGACGTCGTTCGACTATGTGTGCTGTCTAAAGGAAGTGATGTCATCATGCCACGCCCAACGTTGCCGACCGTGTGTGCTGTCCAAGGGTGGTAATGTCATGCCTCGCCCGACGTTGCCGACCGTGTGTGTTGTCTAAGGGTAATGATGTCATGCCACGCCCGACGTTGTTGCATCCCTCAGAACTAATCCTTTTCCCGAAATTAAGGATCCATTTTGCCGACTTCCCTTGCCTACATTGTTCCATCAACCAGAGGTTGTTCACCTTGGAGACCTTATGCGGTTATGAGTACGACCGGGCATGGACGACATTCGGTCCTCCGGAGTTTCAAGGGCCGCCGGGAGCGCACTGGACACCACGCGACGTGCGGTGCTCTTCCAGCCCCTGGACCCTACCTCCGGCTGAGCTGATTCCAGGGTGGGCAGGCTGTTAAACAAAAAAGATAACTCTTCCCCAGGACTCCCACCGACGTCTCAAAACTTTCTAACGTTGTCGTCAATCTCCACGTCTCGGTTTAGGAATTTTAACCTGATTCCCTTTCGGAGTACGCGCAAAAGGCGCTATCTGTTGGGGTTCCCCCGACCCTTAGGATCGACTAACCCATGTGCAAGTGCTGTTCACATGGAACCTTTCCCCTCTTCGGCCTTCAAAGTTCTCATTTGAATATTTGCCACTACCACCAAGATCTACACCGATGGCCTCTCCACCCTGGCTCGCGCCCAAGGTTTTGCAGCGACCGTTGCACCCTCCTACTCATCGGGGCCTGGCACTTTCCCCGTCGGCCGGGTGTAGGTCGTGCGCTTAAGCGCCATCCATTTTCGGGGCTAGTTGATTTGGCAGGTTAGCGCGCAGTTTGGCATCGTAACCCGGCTTCCGGCTTATCCCGCATCGCCTGTTCTGCTTACCGAAAATGGCCCACTTGGAGCTCTTGATTCCGTTGCGCGGCTCAACAAAGAAGCCGCGCCATACTACCTATTTAAAGTTTGAGAATAGGTCAAGGGAATTGCGCCCCCTAGGCCTCTAATCATTGGCTTTACCCGATAGAACTCGCACGCGAGCTCCTGCTTTCGTGAGGGAAACTTCGGAGGGAACAAGCTACTAGACGGTTCGATTAGTCTTTCGCCCCTATACAAAAGTCAGACGAACGATTTGCACGTTAGTATTTCTGCGGGCCTCCACCAGAGTTTCCTCAGGCTTCACCCCGCTCAGGCATAGTTCACCATCTTTCGGGTCCCGACAGGTATGCTCACACTCGAACCCTTCTCAGAAGATCAAGGTCGGTCGAAGGTGCACCCCTCAAGGGGATCCCACCAATCAGCTTCCTTGCGCCTTACGGGTTTACTCGCCCGTTGACTCGCACACATGTGAGACTCCTTGGTCCGTGTTTCAAGACGCGTCGAATTGGGAGCCCACAGGCCAGCGTCCGGAGCACACAGATGCCGAAGCACGCCGGAGGCGCGCGCTGCATTCCACAATCGGGGAGACGGCGTTCCATGGGCGTATCGATAGCTCGGGCTTTGGCCGCCCCCCAATCAACGCTGGTCCACGCCTCGAGTCGATCGACAGACCGGCTCGTCACCGTTCCACATCCGATTGGGGTGCATCACCGGCCCCCATCCGCTTCCATCCCGACAATTTCAAGCACTCTTTGACTCTCTTTTCAAAGTCCTTTTCATCATTCCCTCGTGGTACTTGTTTGATATCGGTCTCTCGCCAATATTTAGCCTTGGACAAAATTCACCGCCTGCTTTGGGTTGCATTCCCAATCAACCCAACTCGTAGATAGCGCCTCGTGGTGCGACAGGGTCCGAGCACGACGGGACTCTCACCCTCTACGGCGCCCCTTCCAGGGGACTTGTGCCCGGTCCGCCGATGAGGACGCTTCTCCAGACAACAATTCAGACGACGGAGCCGCCCGATTCTAAGGCTAGGCTATTCCCGGTTCGCTCACCATTACTAGGGGAATCCTTGTAAGTTTCTTTTCCTCCGCTTATTGATATGCTTAAACTCAGCAGGTAATCTCTCCTGACCTGGGGTCGCGGTCGGAGTGACTGGTGAGGCGCGGTGAGGGTCGAAGATTCCAGATGCGCGACGGGCTGTAGCAGCGACAACAAGAGAGAGTTGAGTTTCAACCACCACTTGCCGCGACGTCCGTTGACATGGACTCGCATTTAGGCTAGCCGCGCGCTTGGGGCGCACGGGAGGCCATCTTCCGCCCCCGCTCTAAGCCTTGAGGCATACAGGGGGCAACGCGATTCAGGATGCCCAGGCAGACGTGCCCTCGGCCAAATGGCTTCGGGTTCAACATGCGTTCAAACACTCGATGGTTCACTGGATTCTTTAATTCACACCAAGTAGCACATTTCACTACGTTCTTGATCGATGCGAGAGTCGAGATATCTATTGCCGAGATTCGTTTGTGTCTACAGAGCAGCGCCCTTCTCCTCGCATGATCCGCGAATGGGGCGCAAGGGAGAGGGCTGTCGATTGTAGTATTCCTTGGTGCTTTCCGTGCCGGGGTTCGTTGGTCGACCAAACAGCTTGCGCGCCTCGGGCACCGTGAGGGAGGCGTGCAATGAGCAAGCGCTGCCCCTAGTGTTTAAAACGAGTTCACGGGTCGTTCTGCTGTGCAGGTTTTGACAATGATCCTTCCACAGGTTCACCTACGGAAACCTTGTTACGACTTCTCCTTCCTCTAAATGATAAGGTTCAATTGACTTCTCGCGACGTCACGGGTAGTGAACCGCCCACGTCGCCGCGATCCAAACATTTAACTGGATCATTCAATCCGTAGGAGCGACGGGCGGTGTGTACAAAGGGCAGGGATCTATCCCCATCACGAGTAAATTTCAAAGATTACCCGATCCTGTCGGCCAAGGCTATAAGCTCATTGAATACATCAGTGTAGCGCGCGTGCGGCCCAGAATATCTAAGGGCATCATAAACCTGTTATTGCCTCAAACTTTCGTGGCCTAAAAGGCCGTAGTCCCTCTAAGAAGCTGGCCGCGAAGGGATACCTCTACATAGCTAGTTATCATGCTGAGATCTCGTTCGTTAACAGAATTAACCAGACAAATCGCTCCACCAACTAAGAACGACCATGTACCACCACCCGTAGAATCAAGAAAGAGCTCTTAATCTGTCAATCCTTACTATGTCTGGAACTTGTAAGTTTCCCTGTGTTGAGTCAAATTAAGCCGCAGGCTCCACTCCTGGTGGTGCCCTTCCGTCAATTCCTTTAAGTTTCAGCCTTGCGACCATACTCCCCCCAGAACCCAAAAATATTGATTTCTTATAAGGCACCGGCGGAGTCGTAAAAGCAACATCCGCCGATCCCTGGTCGGCATCGTTTACGGTTGAGACTAGGACAGTATCTGATCGTCTTCGAGCCCTGAACTTTCGTTCTTGATTAATGAAAACATCCGTGGCAAATACTTTTGCAGTTGTTCGTCTTTCATAATTCGAAGAATTTCACCTCTGACTATGAAATACGAATGCCCCGACTGTCCCTATTAATCATTACTCCGATCCCGAAGGCCAACGTAATAGGTCTGAAATCCTATAATGTTATCCCATGCTAATGTACACAGAGCGTAGTGTCACGATTCTTTCACTGTCTCGTAAGATCAAGTCAGCCTTTCTAATCGGAACGCTAAGAGAATAAGAAGAAAGACAAAGATAAAACTTTGGAAGAGAGGACTTGTATTTTATTATTCAATTGATGGATAATTTACAAATACAATGACTCTCCTATTTATACTACTCCCTAATCCTAAGAGTAAATAAATGCTGCTATACAAGTCCCTAAGTACATGCACTCAATACATGTTCTACATTCCTAGAATATGTCTCTAGCTCTTCCAGAAGTCTCCTAGAATTCTCTAGTCTTCCCCAAGAATCTAGAAGGCTCTATAGTCTTGCACTGCCCCTCCAAGGCTGTTGGACCGCCTGCCCCTTTTGTATGCTGCGAACTTGATGGAAAGGTGGTGGGACGTCACAATCTCCCCCACCTAATGATGCGACGACCGCGTCGCATTGCGACTGTATCGATGTCGAGTTTTGTCGTGCGATCATCAACTCACGTACTGGTTCAATCCCCTCGAGTAGTCTCTTCAGCGATTGCCCGACCTTTCTCGACCCGATCTTTCGAACTTCCTCCTTCATAGGAGGCAAGGTCCTCGGCGGCTTCTTTTTCATAACGACAGTGTTCCTTCTTGGAACCCTATTCGTGCGCGGTGGCAAGGAATTTTCAACATCATTGTCTTCTCCCGAACTTGCAATTGTTGCTGCCTATGTTATCTTCACGTCGACCCTCTCGAGCTTCATGGCCGTCAGCTAGATTTGTCCCTCCATCTTCTGTGCTTTTGCATGGGAACCATACATATTCCTCCTTTCTCCATGATCATAAATTATTGGAGATAAGGATCGATCACTGTATGGTACTGCTGGAAGAACTCCTGTCCAAGAATAATATCATAGATATCTAAGGGAGCGTCGATGAACTTGGTTTTTCCTTTTCAGTCGCCTTCGTGATGCTCACTCCATGCGCAACTCCATCCATAGGAGTTTGTGGTGCATTGACCGTCTTGAGTTTGATGTTGCTTGGAATATAATGCAACCCCAACCTCGTTGATGCCGTCTTGGCCATGAGGTTGGCCTCTGCACCAGTATTGACCAACACACGAGCACGTTTCCCATGGATCGTGATGTCGACACATTTAGCGCATGCCTTAGACATCGCAAGCCCCTGCTCCACATGTTTCGGCTTTGCTTGCATTGGCTTCTCTTACCTTGGCGACTTTGATGGTTTCTTGGTGACAGCTCCGCATAGACTTATCAAGCCCAACTTCTTAGTCTCCTCGACTTCAACTTCTTCTTGGTCTTCCTTTTCCTTCCGCTCTCGGAGGATAACACCAAGACTCTTCAGTTCAGGGCACTTTGCATAACTATGCGGCCCGCTGCATATGTAGCAACCATTTCCCTTGGCAAACTGTTTCCTCACTGTGTTGCCACTATCTCTGGATTTCTTGTCGTTGGACCTGTAGGTGTCACGCCTGTGAGGCCGTTGCTCCCCGCCTCGCCTCTTGGGTTGTGGTCGTTGCTCCTCGCCTTCGCCACAATCTTCCCCACTATCATCATGGCTACCTTTCTCGGCGTCCTCCTCGGCACTGTGAGACTTCTCCTGCTTGAATTCTTTCAAGGCTTCGGCCTGCGTGATGGCTTCATCAATAGTCCCTACCTGTCGCCGCTGCAACTCCGTTCTGTCCCAACTTTGCAGCCCATCCAGGAAGTGGAACAACATATCTTCATCCGTGAGGTTGGGAATCTTAAGCGTAAGGGTGCTGAACTCCCGCACATACGCGCGTATGCTACCCCTTTGATTTAACTCTCTAAACTTGCGCTTTGCCTCATAGATGACGTTGTAAGGGAAGAACGCCTTCTTGAACTCCTCGCAAGTGCTGTCCCCTTCTTGATGTCGAACTCTTTACGCCTCCACCATAGCATGGACATCTCTGAAAGATACAACACAGCAGTGTTGATCTTGTTCACATCACTTCCCACCCGATTACACTTGAAGTAATTCTCCAAGTGCCATAGGAAATTCTCCACCTCCTGTGCGTCGCGGACGCCTTTGAAAATAGGTGGCCTGGGAGCCTCGACTCTGTCCTCCCTTTCCCGGTAAGGTTATGTGGATCCACCAACCTCCCTGTCTTCCTTGAGTGCTTCCACTTTGGCCTTCAACGTCTCAATCGCGCCGAGTGCTTCCATAAGCCTAAACTCTAAGGAAGTAATAACCTATTTCTTCTAGAACTCGGCCCGTTGGCGTGCCTCAAACTCCTTTTGGATGTTGTCATTATCCTCAAGGGTGAGGTCTTGAAGGATTTTGAATTTGCTGTCCGCCCCATTCAAGCGCCGGCCTAAGATCTTAACGGCCTGCCATGCAATTTCTACCCTTGGAATCCACTCTTCTCCGGCAGTAACATCTACGGCATTCTCACCGGTCTCTTCGTCACTTCAATCGACAATTGTGGGTGGGTGAGATGTTTGCACCTCGCTTGGTGTGGGCTCGAGCAGAATCCCTTCATTTCCCTTCTGCTGCTTCTTCCCTTTCTATTCTTCTTTCCTCCATCCGTGCGGACATTGGTGGTGCTAACGCCGATAACATCTCCTTCGTTCGTCATTCTCTTACGATCAACCTGCTCTGATACCACTTGTCACGGACCTGGAGAATCTGACAAGACTTCATGCGGCACTTGAAAACTTACTCACGATTCTTTCACAATCTCGTAAGCTTAAGTCAGCCTTGCTACTCGGAACGCTAAGAGACTAAGAAGAAAGACAAAGACAGAACTTTGGAAGAGAGGACTTGTATTTTATTATTCAGTTGATGGATGATTTACAAATATAATGACTCTCCTATTTATACTACTCCCTAAGTCTAAGAGTAAATAAATACTGCTATACAAGTCCCTAAATACAAGCACTCAATACATGTTCTACATTCCTAGAATATGTCTCTAGCTCTTCCAAAAGGCTCCTAGAATTCACCAGTCTTCCCCAAGAATCTAGAAGGCTCTAGAGTCTTGCACAAGCCTCTCCAAGGTTGTTGGACCGCCTGCCCCCTTTGCATGCTGCGAAGTTGCAGGAAAGGTGGCGGGACGTCACATTAGGCTTGCTTTGAGCACTCTAATTTCTTGAAAGTAACAGTGCCGGAGGCATGACCCGTCCAATTAAGGCCAGGAGCACATCGCCGACGGAAAGGAAGAGACGACCGGTGCACACCTTGGGCGGACTGGCTGGCCCATCCCAAAGTCAAACTACGAGCTTTTTAACTGCAACACCTTAAATATATGCTATTGGAGCTAGAATTACCGTGGCTGCTGGCACCAGACTTGCCCTCCAATGGATCCTCATTAAGGGATTTAGATAGTACTCATTCCAATTACCACACTCATAGAGCCCGGTATTGTTATTTATTGTCACTCCCTCCCCGTGTCAGGATTGAGTAATTTGCGCGCCTGCTGCCTTCCTTGAATGTGGTAGCCGTTTCTCAGGCTCCCTCTCCGGAATTGAACCCTAATTCTCATCACCCGTCAACACCATGGTAGGCCACTATCCTACCATCGAAAGTTGATAGGGCAGAAATTTGAATGATGCGTCACCGGTATGATGGTTGTGCGATCTGTCGAGTTATCATGAATCATCGCAGAAACGAGCAGAGCTTGCGGCGATCTTTTATCTAATAAATGCATCCCTTTCAGAAGTCGGGGTTTGTTGCACGTATTAGATCTAGAATTACTACGGTTATCCGAGTAGTAGATACCATCAAACAAACTATAACTGATTTAATGAGCCATTCGCAGTTTCACAGTCTTAATTTGTTCATACTTACACATGCATGGCTTAATCTTTGATACAAGCATATGACTACTGGTAGGATCAACCAAGAAGCATTCCTCAACGAAGCTGCACGCCGCATGAGCTCGGCGCGCCCTTTCAGGCACAGTCAGGTCCAAGGTGAGCGCGTCAGTCATTCACAAGAAGCATTCATTTTGGGCAGATAGAAGCCAGTGAAGGCCCGATGGCCATTGCGTCTACCATATCCGAGAATTTGAGGGGCCGCTCACGGACCACGCCATTGCACGACGAAGGGAGGGAAGGAGTGGGACGCGAGAGAGTCTTTTGGGTTCACCCCGCGCATGGGATGCTTGTGGCGAAAGGCGACCGTTTGCACGTGCACAATGCCTAGGAATTAGGTATGCAACACAGAAATCCGACATCCGACCAGCCTAGATTGCACTTCATCCGCCACCGAATTGGCTGCTCGAAGTAGGGATCCAACCTAACCGCACATGCCAAATACCACTCATGCGCCGTACGTGAATAGCTCTGTCAATGCACGCCCGACATCCACCCCACCGCCCGACATGAGATATCGTGCGACGACGCCACCGCCTTCTTTGCAAGGCCAATGCTACACCCGCTGTTGCACGCCTGCCCTCGGGAGTTGAGAATTTAATCACTGCAAAGATTGTTGAAGGAAGACCAAGGTTCAGACAGGGGAACCACCCACGCCCGGTCCATCATAGCGTCTGGTCGCACATTGCCTTGCATGCGACTCCTAGAGTTATCCGTAACAGGAGCTCTAGAACTCATCACTCGCCTGAAAGCACTGTCGTTTCCACACCAAACGCTATTATAAACCGATCTTGAGAAGTTCCCTCGGCGACGCACGTTCATCCCGCTGACGTCGGTGGCATGTGTTTGTAAGCGCCCAACAGCGTAGCACGGACGAGCCATGCATGCCATCAAGCACCCACGCAGCACGCCTACTAAGCCAACAGGACGCCCGTGACGCGCACTTTGTAACGCCTCGGTCGCCCTGCAGACGTCGTCGGTATGTTTTTGCAAGCGCCCAACGGCGTAGCACAGATGAGTCATGCATGCCATCAAGCGCCCACGCAACACGCCTACTAATCCCACAGGACGCCCTTGACGTCCGCCTGCTTTCGCCTCAGTTGCCCCGCAAACTTCGCTGGGATGTTTTTGTTGACGCCCAACGGCGTAGCACGGACGAGCCATGCATGCCGTCAAGCACCCACGCATCACGCCTACTATGTTCACAGGACGCCCACTACCTCCGCCTGCCACCACCTCAAACGCCCCGCAGACGTCGCGGGCGTGTTTTTGTAAACGTCCAACGGTGTAGCACGGACGAGCCATGCATGCCGTCAAGTGCCCATGCAGCACTCCTAATAAGCCCACAGGACGCCCTTGACGTCCGCCTGCCTTCACCTCAGCTGCCCTGCAAACGTCGCTAGCATGTTTTTGTAGACGCCCAACGACGTACCACGAACAAGCCATGCATGCCATCAAGCACCCACGCAGAACGCCTACTAAACCCACAGGACGACCTTGACGTCCGCCTGCCTTTGCCTCTGTTTCCCGCAGACGTCGCTGGCATGTTTTTGTTGACGCCCAACGGCGTAGCACAGACGAGCCATGCATGCCGTCAAGTGCCCACGCAGCACGCCTACTAAGCCTAGAGGACGCCCATGACGTCTGCCTATCACCGCCTCAAACGCCCTGCAGACGTTGCGGGCGTGTTTTTGTAGACGCCCAACAGCGGAGCATGGACGAGCCATGCATGCCGTCAAGTGCCCACGCAGCTCGCCTACTGAGCCCACAGGACGCCATAAACGTCTTCCTGCCTTCGCCTCAGCCGCCCCGCAAATGTCGCTAGCATGTTTTTGTAGACGCCCAACGACGTAGCACGGACGAGCCATGCATGCCGTCAAGCGCCCACGCTTCACGCCTACAAATCTCACAGGACGCCCTCGACGTCCACCTGTTTTTGCCTCACTCGATCCATCGACGTCGCCGACGTGTTTTTATAAACAACCCAAATATGCACGTTCTAAGGTACAAACACACATCATCTTTCATAAATGATCTTAATATATATAAGAAAATATTTTTCAACATTATTTTTATTTTTTTTTTCAAAAATTCGGAAAAATTAGTAATAAATTAATAAAAAATAGGGAAAATATCAAAAAAATATGAAATAAACTCCAAAAATTCACAAATAAATATGGGAACCTTAAAATAAAAAATTTAATAAACTTTATTTTTTAAAATGAGACGTAAAAAATAAAAAAGCGAAAAAATAAATTATAAAATAATGATTAAAAGTCGAAAAAATATGGAAATGCTCGAAAACACTTCTATACATGTTAAATTAATGATAATATATATATTTGAACAAATAAAAGATGTTTCAATATCGTACAAATCGTAAAAGTAACAAAAATGATGTGACAGAGCCACATTAGGCGGAAACGTTAGAGAATAGATTATGAAAAGTAGATGAATATGTCTGTTATGCATGGAGGTTGTTTCAAAATCCTTTGATTTATGTACGGCATGAACATCCATATGTTTTGTTTAGAACTCGAACAATGTCACGCAAGCCAAGATTGATACGGGCAGGCCACGACGGACTGTTGTGTGCAGGCACGTCTGACGATGTCCGATCATTTGTGTGTCCAAGGGCAATGATGGCATGCCATGCCCGACGATGGCCGACCATCTGTGCTGGTCCAAGGGCGATGATGGCATGCAACGCCCGACGCCGTCCGACCGTGTGTGTTGTCCAAGGTCTATGATGGCATGCCACCCCCGACGACGGCTGACCGTCTGTGCTGTCCAAAGCCGATGATGGCATGCCACGCCCCACGCCGTCCGACCGTGTGTGCTATCCAAGGAATATGATGGCATGGCACGCCCGACGACGACCGACCGTCTGTGCTGTCCAAGGGTGATGATAGCATGTGACGCCTGATGTCGTCCGACCATGTGTGCTGCCCAAGGGAGATGATGGCATGCCACGCCCGACGCCGTTCGACTGTCTGTGCTGCCCAAAGGCGATGATTGCATGCCACGCCCGACGTCGTTCGACCGTGTTTCCCGTCCAAGGGCGATGATGGCATGCCACGCCCGACGCCGTCCGACTGTATCAGCTAGTCTAAAGGCAATGATGGCATGCCACGCCCCATGTCGTTCGATCGTGTGTGCTCCCAAGAGGCGATTATGGCATGCCACGCCCGATGTCGTTCAACCGTGTATGTTGCCCAAAGGCGATGATGGCATGCCACGACCGACGTTGTTCGATCGTGTGTGCTGCCCAAAGGCGATGATGGCATGCCACGCCCGACGTCGTTCGACTGTGTGTGCTGGCCAATGGCGATGATGGCATGCAACGCCCGACGTCGTCCGACCTTCTGTGCTGCCCAAAGGCAATGATGGCATGTCACGCCTGACATCGTTTGACCGTGTTTGCCGTCCAAGGGCTATGATGGCATGCCACGCCCGATGCCGTTCGACCGTGTGTGCTTCCCAAAGGCGATGATGGCATGCCACGCCCGACGTCGTTCGACTGTGTGTGTTGTCCAAAGGCGGTGATGGCATGTCACGCCTGACGTCCGACCGTGTGTGCTGTCCAAAGGCGGCGATGTCATGCCATGCCCGACGTTGCTGACTGTGTGTGCTGTCCAAGGGCGGTGATGTCATGCCACGCCCGACATTGCCGACTGTGTGTGCAGTCCCTGGGCAGTAATGTCATGCCACGCCCGACGTTGCCGATCGTGTGTGTTGTCCAAAGGCGATGATGGCATGCCACGCTCGACGTCATTCAACCGTATGTGCTGCCCAAAGGCGATGATGGCATGCCACGCCCATCATCGTTCGACCGTGTGTGATGCCCAATGGAGATGATGACATGCCATGCCCGACGTCGTTCGACTGTATGTGTTGGCCCATAGGCGGCGATAGCATGTCACGCCTGATGTCGTTCCACCGTGCTTTCCGTCAAAGGGCTATGATGTCATGCAACGCCCGACATTGTTCGACCTTTTGTGCTGCCCAAAGGCGATGATGGCATGCCACGCCTGACGTCGTTATACGGTGTTTGCCGTCCAAGGGCTATGATGGCATGCCACGCCTGACGTCGTTCGATCGTGTGTGCTGCCCAAAGGCGATGATTGCATGCCACGCCGGACGTCTTTCGACCGTTGTTGCTGTCCAAAGTCGGCGATGTCATGCATCACCCGGCGATGCTGACCGTGTGTGCTGTCCAAGGTCGCTGATGCAATGCCACGCCTGACGTTGCCAACCGTGTATGCAGTCCAAGGGCGGTAATGTCATGCCATGCCGGACGTTGACCACCGTGTGTTCTATCCAAGGGCGATGATGTCGTGCCACGCCCGACGTTGCCGATCGTGTGTGCTGTCCAAGGGTGATGATGTCATGCCACACCCATCATTGCCGACCGTGTGTGTTGTTCAAGGGCGGTGATGTCATGCCACGCCGACGTTGCCGACTGTTTGTGTGTTCCAAGGGCGGTGATATCATCATGCCACGTTTGATGTTGCCGACCGTGTGTTTTCATTGGCGGTGATGTCATGCCACGCCCCACGTCGTCCGACCGTGTGTGTTTCCCAAAGGCGATGATGGCATAAAACGCTTGACATCATTAGATCATGTGTGCTCCCCAATGGCGATGATGGAATGCCACGCCTGACGTCGTTTGACTGTGTGTGCTGCCCAAAGGCGATGATGGCATGCAACGCCTGACGCCGTCCGACCGTCTGTGCTGCCCAAAGGCAATGATGGCATGCCACACCCGACGTCGTTCGATCATGTTTGCCGTCCAAGGGCGATGATGGCATGCCACGCCCGATGTCGTTCTACTGTCTGTGCTGCCCAAAGGCAATGATTACATGCCACGCCTGACGTTGTTTGACCATGTGTGCAGTCCAAGGGCGGTGATGTCATGCCACGCCTGACGTTGTCGAGCGTGTGTGCTGTCCAAGGGCGGTGATTTCGTCATGCCACGCCTTACGTTGCCGACCGTGTGTGCTGTCCATGGGGTGTGATGTCATGCCACGCACGACGTTGCCGACCGTGTGTGTTGTCCAAGGGCGGCGATGTCATGCCACGCTCGACGTTGCGACCGTGTGTTCTGTCCAAGGGCGGTGATGTCATCATGCCACGCTTGACGTTGCCGACCGTGTGTGTTGTGCAAGGGCGATGATGTCATGCCACGCCCCACGTCGTCTGACCGTGTGTGCTGACCAAAGGCGATAACGGCATGCAATGCCCGACATCGTTCGATCCAGTGTGCTTCCCAAAGGTGATGATGGCATGCCACGCCCGATGTCGTTTGACTGTGTGTGCTGGCCAAAGGCGATGATGGCATGCAACGCCCGACGCCGTCCGACCGTCTGTGCTACCCAATGGAAATGATGGCATGCCATGCCCGACGCCGTTCGACCATGTTTGCCGTCCAAGGGCGATGAAGGCATGCCACGCCCGACGTCGTTCGACCGTTTGTGCTTCCCAAAGGCGATGATGGCATGCCACGCCTGACGTCGTTTGATCGTGTTTGCCATTTAAGGGCTATGATAGCATGCCATACCTGACTTCGTTCGACCGTGTGTGCTACCCAAAGGCGATGATGGCATGCCACGCCCGACGTCGTTCATCCGTGAGTGGTGTCCAAAGGCGGTGATGGCATGTCACGCCTGACGTCCTACCGTGTGTGCTGTCCAAGGGCGGCGATGTCATGCCACGCCCGACGTTGCTGACCGTGTGTGCTGTCCAAGGGCGGTAATGTCATGCCACGCCTGACGTTGCCGATCGTGTGTGTAGTCCAAGGGCGGTAATGTCACACCACGCCCGACGTTGACGATCGTGTGTGCTGTCCAAGGGCGATGATGTCATACCACACCCGACGTTGCCGATCGTAAGTGTAGTCCAACGGCAGAGATGTCATGCCACGTCTAACGTCGTTTGACTATGTGTGTTGTCTAAAGGAAGTGATGTCATCATACCACGCCCAACGTTGTCGACCGTGTGTGTTGTCCAAGGGCGGTGATGTCATGCCTCGCCTGACGTTGCCGACCGTGTGTGTTGTCCAAGGGCGATGATGGCATGCCACGCCCGACGCCGTTCGAGTGTCTTTGCTGCCCATAGGCGATGATGCCATGCAACGCCTCACATTGTTCGATCGTGTGTGCTGCCCTAAGGCGATGATGGCGCGTTCGACTGTGTGTGCTGCCCAAAGGCGATGATTGCATGCCACGCCCGATGTCGTTCGACAATGTTTGCCGTCCAAGGGCGATGATGGCATGCCACGCCCGACGTCGTCTGATTGTGTCAGCTAGTCTAAAGGCGATGATGCCATGCAAAGCCTCACATCGTTCGATTGTGTGTGCTGCCCAAAGGCGATGATGGCATGCCACACCCGACAGCGTCCGACTATGTGTGCTGCCCAAAGGCGATGATGGCATGCCACACCCAACGTCGTTCGACAATGTTTGCCGTCCAAGGGCGATGATGGCATGCCACGCCCGACGCCGTCTGACTGTTTCAGCTAGTCCATAGGCGATGATGGCATGCCACGCCCGACGTTGTTCGACCGTGTGTGCTGCCCAAAGGTGATGATGGCATGCCACGCCCGAT
Source organism: Solanum pimpinellifolium (assembly GCA_034621305.1). Lineage (NCBI taxonomy): Eukaryota > Viridiplantae > Streptophyta > Magnoliopsida > Solanales > Solanaceae > Solanum > Solanum pimpinellifolium. The sequence goes on along the minus strand of CM067870.1, from coordinate 17,182,097 downwards.
GTCGTTCGACCGTTTGTGCTGCCCAAAGCAATGATGGCATGCCACACCGACGCCATTCGACCGTGTGTGCTGTCCAAAGGCGGTTATGGCATGTCACGCCTAACGTCGTTCGACTGTGTTTGCCGCACAAGGGCTATGATGGCATGCCACGCCCGACATTGTTCGACCGTTTGTGCTGCCCAAAGGCGGTGATGGCATGCCACGCCCGATGTCATTTGACGGTGTTTGCCGTCCAAAGGAGGTGATGGCATGTCACGCCTGACGTAAGACCGTGTGTGCTGTCCAAAGGCGGCGATGTCATGCCACGCCCGACGTTGCTGACCATGTGTGCTGTGCAAGGGCGATAATTTCATGCCACGGGCGACGTTGCCGATCGTGTGTGTAGTCCAAGGGTGGTAATGTCACGCCACGCCCGACATTGACGACTGCGTGTGCTATCCAAGGGCAGTGATGTCATGCCACGCCCGACGTTGGCGATCATGTGAGCAGTCCAAGGGCAGTGATGTCATGCCACGCCCGACGTCGTTCGACTATGTGTGCTGTCCAAAGGAAGTGATGTCATTATGCCACGCCCAACGTTGCCGACCGTGTGTGTTGTCCAAGGGGAATGATGCCATGCCACGACCGACGTTGCTGATTGTGTGTGCAGTCCAAGGGCGGTGATGTCACACCACGCCCGACGTTGCCGAGCGTGTGTGCTGGCCAAGGGCAGTGATGTCATCATGACACGCCCGATATTTCCGACCGTGTGTGTTGTCCAAGAGCGGTGATTTCATGCCATGCCCGACGTTGCCGACCGTGTGTGTAGTCCAAGGGCGGTAATGTCACGCCACGCCCGACGTTGACGACCGTACGTGCTGTCTAAGGGCGGTGATGTCATGCCACGCCCGACGTTGCTGATCGTGTGTGCAGTCCAAGGGCGGTGCTCTCATGTCACGCTCGACGTTGCCGAGCGTGTGTGCTGTCCAAGGGCGGTGATGTCAGCATGCCACGCCCGAGGTTGCCGACCGTGTGTGCTGTCCAAGTGCCATGATGTCATGCCACGCCCGACGATGGCCGAACGTCTGTGCTGGTCCAAGGGCGATAATGGCATGCAACGCCCGACGCCGTCCGACCGTGTGTGCTGTCCAAGGGCTATGATGGCATGCCACGCCCGACGATGGTCGACCGTCTGGGCTGTCCAAAGGCGATGATGGCATTCCACGCCCCACGCCGTCCGACCGTGTGTGCTATCAATGGAATATGATGGCATGGCACGCCCGACGACGGCCGACCGTCTGTGCTGTCCAAGGGCGATGACAGCATGCGACGCCCAACGCCATCCGATCGTGTGTTCTGTCCAAGGGCTATGATGGCATGCCACGCCCGATGACGGCCGACCGTCTTTGCTTTCCAAGGGGGATGATGGCATGCGACGCCCGACCGTCAATGCTACCCAAGGGCGATGATGGCATGCCACGTCGACGTCGTCCGACTGTCTGTGCTGCCCAAAGGCGATGATGGCATGCCACACTCGATATCGCTCAATCGTGTTTGTCGTCTAAGTGCGATGATGGCATGCCACGCCCGACGCCGTCCGACTATGTCACCTAGTCCAAAGGCGATGATGGCAGGCCACGCCTGACGTCATTCGACCGTGTGTGCTTCCCAAAGGCGATGATGGTATGCCACGCCAGATGTCATTCGACCGTTTGTGCTGCCCAAAGTCGATGATGGCATGCCACACCTGACGTCGTTCGACCGTTTGTGCTTCCCAAAGGCGATGGTGGCATGCCACGCCTGACGTCGTTTGACTGTGTGCTGCCCAAAGGCGATGATGGCATGCCACGCCTGACGCCGTCCGACCGCCTGTGCTGCACAAAGGCGATGATTGTATGCCACGCCCGACGTCGTTTGACCGTTTGTGCTGCCCAAAGGCGATGATGGCATGCCACGACTGACGTCGTTCGACCGTTTGTGCTGCCCAAAGGCAATGATGGCATGCCACGCCCGACGTCGTTCGACCATGTTTGCCATCCAAGGGCGATGATGGCATGCCTTGCCCGACGTCGTTCGATCGTGTGTGGTGTGCAACGGCGGTGATGGCATGTCAAGCCTGACGTTCGACCGTGTGTGCGTTCCAAAGGCGGCGATGTCATGCCACGCCCGACGTTGCTGACCGTGTGTGCTGCCAAGGGAGATAATGTCATGCCACGCCCGACGTTGCCGATCGTATGTGTAGTCCAAGAGCGGTAATGTCACGCCACGCCCGATGTTGACGACCGTGTGTGCAGTCCAAGGGCGGTGATGTCATGCCACGCCCGACGTTGCCAATCGTGTGTGCAGTCCAAGGGCGGTGATGTCATGCCACACCTAACGTCGTTCGACTATGTGTGCTGTCCAAAGGAAGTGATGTCATCATGCCACGCCCAACGTTGCCGATCGTGTATGTTGTCCAAGGGAGGTGATGTCATGCCATGCCCGACGTTGCCGACCGTATGTGTTGTCCAAGGGGATTGATGTCATGCCACGCCCGATGTTGTTGAGCGTGTGTGCAGTCCAAGGGCGGTGATGTCATACCACGCCCGACGTTGCCGAGCGTGAGTGTTGTCCAAGGGTGGTGATGTCATCATGACACGCCCGAC
>CM067870.1:17139473-17174473 GCA_034621305.1 Solanum pimpinellifolium | reverse complement strand
TTCCAATCGGAACGCTAAGAGAATAAGAAGAAAGACAAAGACAAAACTTTGGAAGAGAGGACTTGTATTTTATTATTCAGTTGATGGATAATTTACAAATACAATGATTCTCCTATTTATACTACTCCCTAATCCTAAGAGTAAATAAATGCTGCTATACAAGTCCCTAAGTACATGCACTTAATACATGTTCTACATTCCTAGAATATGTCTCTAGCTCTTCCAGAAGTCTCCTAGAATTCTCTAGTCTTCCCCAAGAATCTAGAAGGCTCTATAGTCTTGCACAAGCCTCTCCAAGGCTGTTGGACCGCCTGCCCCCTTTGTATGCTGCGAACTTGCTAGAAAGGTGGTGGAACGTCACATTCTCCCCCACCTAATGATGCGACGACCGCGTCGCATTGCGACTGTATCGATGTCGAGTTTTGTCGTGCGATCATCAACTCACGTACTGGTTCAATCCCCTCGAGTAACCTCTTCAGCGATTGCCCGACCTTTCTCGACCTGATCTTTCAAACTTCCTCCTTCATAGGAGGCAAGGTCCTCGGCGCCTTCTTTTTCATAACGACAGTGTTCCTTCTTGGAACCCTATTCGTGCGCAGTGGCAAGGAATTTTCAACATCATTGTCTTCTCCCGAACTTGCAATTGTTGCTGCCTATGTTATCTTCAGTCGACCCTCTCGAGCTTCATGGCCGTCAGCTGGATTTGTCCCTCCATCTTCTGTGCTTTAGTATGGGAACCATACATATTCCTCCTTTCTCCATGATCATAAATTGTTGGAGATAAGGATCGATCACTGTATGGTACTGCTGGAAGAACTCCTGCCCAAGAATATTATCATAGATATCTAAGGGAGCGACGATGAACTTGGTTTTTCCTTTTTAGTCGCCTTCGTGATGCTCACTCCGTGCGCAACTCCATCCATAGGAGTTGGTGGTGCATTGACCGTCTTGAGTTTGATGTTTCTTGGACTATAACGCAACCCCAACCTCGTTGATGCCGTCTTGGCCATGAGATTGGCCTCTGCACCAGTGTCGACCAACACACGAGCACGTTTCCCATGGATCGTGATGTCGACACATTGAGCGCATGCCTTAGACATCGCAAGCCCCTGCTCCACATGTTTCGGCTTTGCTTGCATTGGCTTCTCTTACCTTGGCGACTTTGATGGTTTCTTGGTGACAGCTCCGCATAGACTTATCAAGCCCAACTGCTTAGTCTCCTCGACTTCATCTTCTTCTTGGGCTTCCTTTACCTTCCTCTCTCGGAGGATAACACCAAGACTCTTCAGTTCAGGGCACTTTGCATAACTATGCGGCCCGCTGCATATGTAGCAACCATCTTCCTTGGAAAACTGTTTCCTCACTGTGTTGCCACTATCTCTGGATTTCTTGTCATTGGACCTGTAGGTGTCATGCCTGTGAGGCCGTTGCTCCCCGCCTCGCCTCTTGGGTTGTGGTCGTTGCTCCTCGCCTTCGCCACAATCTTCCCCACTATCATCATGGATACCTTTCTCGGCGTCCTCCTCGACACTGTGAGACTTCTCGTGCCTGAAATCTTTCAAGGCTTCGGCCTGCGTGATGGCTTCATCAATAGTCCCTACCTGTCGCCGCTCCAACTCCGTTCTGTCCCAACTTTGCAGCCCATCCAGGAAGTGGAACAACATATCTTCATCCGTGAGGTTGGGAATCTGAAGCGTAAGGGTGCTGAACTCCCGCACATACGCGCGTATGCTACCCTTTTGATTTAACTCTCTAAACTTGCGCTTTGCCTCATAGATGACGTTGTAAGGGAAGAACGCCTTCTTGAACTCCTCGCAAGTGCTGTCCCCTTCTTGATGTCGGACTCTTTATGCCTCCACCATAGCATGGACATCTCTGAAAGATACAACACAGCAGTGTTGATCTTGTTCACATTACTTCCCACCCGATTACACTTGAAGTAATTCTCCAAGTGCCATAGGAAATTCTCCACCTCCTGTGCTTCGCGGACGCCTTTGAAAATAGGTGGCCTGGGAGCCTCGACTCTGGCCTCCCTTTCCCGGTAAGGTTATGTGGATTCACCAACCTCCCTGTCTTCTTTGAGTGCTTCCACTTTGGCCTTCAACGACTCAATCGCGCCGAGTGCTTCCATAAGCCTGAACTCTAAGGAAGTAATAACCTATTTCGTCTAGAACTCGGCCCGTTGGCGTGCCTCCAACTCCTTTTGGATGTTGTCATTATCCTCAAGGGTGAGGTCTTCAAGGGTTTTGAATTTGCTGTCCGCCCCATTCAAGCGCCGGCCTAATATCTTAACGGCCTTCCGTGAAATTTCTACCCTTGCAATCCACTCTTCTCCGGCAGTAACATCTACGGCATTCTCACCGGTCTCTTCGTCACTTCAATCGACAATTGTGGGTGGGTGAGATGTTTGCACCTCTCTTGGTGTGGGCTCGGGCAGAATCCCTTCATTTCCCTTCTTCTGCTTCATCCCTTTCTTATTCTTCGTTCCTCCATCCGTGCGGACATTGGTGGTGCTAGCGCCGATAACATCTCCTTCGTTTGTCATTCTCTTACGATCAACCTGCTCTGATACCACTTGTCACGGACCTGGTGAATCTAACAAGACTTCGTGCGGCACTTGACAACTTACTCACGATTCTTTCACGATCTCGTCAGCTCAAGTCAGCCTTGCGACTCGGAACGCTAAGAGACTAAGAAGAAAGACAAAGACAGAACTTTGGAAGAGAGGACTTCTATTTTATTATTCAGTTGATGGATGATTTACAAATACAATGACTCTCCTATTTATACTACTCCCTAAGTCTAAGAGTAAATAAATGCTGCTATACAAGTCCCTAAATACATGCACTCAATACATGTTCTACATTCCTAGAATATGTCTCTAGCTCTTCCAAAAGGCTCCTAGAATTCTCTAGTCTTCCCCAAGAATCTAGAAGGCTCTAGAGTCTTGCACAAGCCTCTCCAAGGTTGTTGGACCGCCTACCCCCTTTGTATGCTGCGAAGTTGCAGGAAAGGTGGCGGGACGTCACAGTAGGCTTGCTTTGAGCACTCTAATTTCTTGAAAGTAACAGCGCCGGAGGCATGACCCGGCCAATTAAAGCCAGGAGCACATCGCCGACGGAAAGGAAGAGACGACCGGTGCACACCTAGGGCGGACCGGCCGGCCAATTCCAAAGTCAAAATACGAGCTTTTTAACTGCAACACCTTAAATATATGTTATTGGAGCTAGATTACCGTAGCTGCTGGCACCAGACTTGCCCTCCAATTGATCCTTGTTAAGGGATTTAAATAGTACTCATTCTAATTACCACACTTATAGAGCCCGGTATTGTTATTTATTGTCACTCCCTCCCCGTGTCAGGATTGGGTAATTTGCGCGCCTGCTGCCTTCCTTGAATGTGGTAGCCATTTCTCAGGCTCCCTCTCCGGAATTGAACCCTAATTCTCCATCACCCGTCAACACCATGGTAGGCCACTATCCTACCATCGAAAGTTGATAGGGCAGAAATTTGAATGATGCGTCACCGGTATGATGGTCGTGCGATCTGTCGAGTTATCATGAATCATCGCAGCAACGAGCAGAGCTTGCGGCGATCTTTTATCTAATAAATGCATCCCTTTCAGAAGTCGGGGTTTGTTGCACGTATTAGATCTAGAATTACTACGGTTATTCGAGTAGTACATACCATCAAACAAACTATAACTGATTTAATGAGCCATTCGCAGTTTCACAGTCTGAATTGGTTCATACTTACACATGCATGGCTTAATCTTTGATACAAGCATATGACAACTAGCAGGATCAACCAAGTAGCATTCCTCAACGATGCTGCACGCCGCATGAGCCCGGCGCGCCCTTTCAGGCACGGTCAGGTCCAAGGTGAGCGCGTCAGTCATTCGCAAGAAGCATTCGTTTTGGGCAGATAGAAGCCAGTGAAGGCCCCATGGCCATTGCGTCTACCATATTCGAGAATTTGAGGGGCCGCTCACGGACCACGCCATTGCACGACGAAGCGAGGGAAGGAGTGGGACGCAAGAGCGTCTTTTGGGTTCACCCCACGCATGGGATGCTTGGGGCGAAAGGCGACCGTTTGCACGTGCATAATGCCTAGGAATTAGGTATGCAACACAGAAATCCGACATCTGACCAACCTAGATTGCGCTTCATCCGCCACCGAATTGGCTGCTCGAAGCAGGGATCCAACCTAACCGCACATGCCAAATACCACTCATGCGCCATACGTGAATAGCTTTGTCAATGCACGCCCGACATCCACCCCACCGCCCGACATGAGATATCGTGCGACGACGCCAATGCCTTCTTTGCAAGGCCAATGCTACACCCGCTGTTGCGCGCCTGCCCAAGGGAGTTGAGAATTTAATCACTGCAAAGATTGTTGGAGGAAGACCAAGTTTCACACAGGGGAACCACCCACGCCCGGACCATCATAGCGTCTGGTCGCACATTGCCTTGCATGCGACTCCTAGAGTTATCCATAATAGGAGCTCTAGAACTCATCAATCGCCCGAAAGCACTGTCGTTTTCACACAAAACGCTATTATAAACCGATCTTGAGAAGTTCCCTCGGCAGCGCATGTTCGTCCTGCTGACGTCGCTGGCATGTGTTTGTAAGCGCCCAACGGCGTAGCACGGACGATCCATGCATGCCATCAAGCACCCACGCAGCACACCTACTAAGCCGACAGGACGCCCGTGACGCGCGCTTTGTAACGCCTCGGTCGCCCCGCAGACGTCGTCGGCATGTTTTTGCAAGCGCCCAATGGTGTAGCACAAATGAGCCATGCATGCCATCAAGCGCCCACGCAACACGCCTACTAATCCCACAGGACGCCCTTGACGTCCGCCTGCTTTCGCCTCAGTTGCCCCGCAAACGTTGCTGGGATGTTTTTGTTGACACCCAACGGCGTAGCATGGACGAGCCATGCATGCCGTCAAGCACCCACGCAATACGCCTACTAAGTCCACAGGACGCATACTATGTCCGCCTGTCACCGCCTCAAACGCCCCGCAGACGTCACGGACGTGTTTTTGTAAACGTCCAATGGTGTAGCACGGATGAGCCATGCATGCCGTCAAGCGCCCATGCAGCACTCCTACTAAGCCCACAAGACGCCCTAGACGTCCACCTGCGTTTGCCTCAGCTGCCCTGCAAATGTCGCTAGCATGTTTTTGTAGACGCCCAATGACGTACCACGAACAAGCCATGCATGCCATCAAGCACCGACGCAGAATGCCTACTAAGCCCACAGAACGCCCTTGACGTCCGCCTGCCTTTGCCTCGCTCGACACATCGACGTCATCGACGTGTTTTTATAAATGCCCAACGGCGTAGCACGGACAAGCCATGCATGCCATCAAGCGCTAACGCAGCATGCCTGCTAAGCCCACGGGACGCCTATGCCGTCTGCCTACCTACGCCTCAGTCTGCCTCCAACACCTCTACCCCCCTTATATATGCTTAAAAAAGTTTTACCCATGTGACATGAGTGGACATGGATTTTCACAAGAATCATAATGGAAATGTACAACCCAAATATGCACGTTATAAGGTACAAACACACATCTGCTCTCATAAATGACTTTAATATATATTAAAAAAATATTTTTCAACATTTTTTTAAAATTTTTTTTTCTAAAAATTATTAATAATTTAATAAAAAATAGGGAAAATATAAAAAAAATATGAAATCAACTACGAAAATTCACAAATAAATATGGGAACCTTGAAATAAACAAATTAATAAATTTTACTTTTAAAAGGAGACGTAAAAAATAAAAAAACGTAAAAGTAAATTATAAAATAATGATTAAAAGTCGGAAAAATATGGAAATGCTCGAAAACACTTCTAAACATGTTAAATTAATGATAAGATATATATTTGCACAAATAAAAGATGTTTCAATATCGTACGAATCGTAAAAGTAATGAAAATGATGCGAAAGAGCCACGCTAGGTGGAATCGTTAGAGAATAGATAATGGAAAGTAGATGAATATGTTTGTTTTTCATGTAGGTTGTTTCAAAATCCTTTGATTTATGTACGGCATGAACGTCCACATGTTCTTTTTAGAACTCGAACAATGTCGCACAAGCCACGACCGATGTAGGCAGGCCACGGTCGATTGTTGTGTGCAGGCACGTCAGACGACGACTGACTGTTTGTGCTGTCCAAGGGCTATGATAGCATGCCACGCCCGACGACGGCTGACCGTCTGTGCTGGTCCAAGGGCGATGATGACATGCCACGCCCGACGCCGTCCAACCATGTGTGCTGTCCAAGGGCTATGATGGCATGCCACGCCAGATGACGGTCGATTGTCTGTACTGTCCAAAGGTGATGATGGCATGCCACGCCTGACGTCGTCCGATTGTGTGTGCTGTCCAAGGGCTATGATGGCATGCACGCCCAACGACGGCCGACCGTCTGTGCTGTCCAAAGGCGATGATGGCATGCCACGCCCGACGTCATTCGACCGCGTGTGCTGTCCAAGGGCAATGATGGAATGCCACGTCCGATGATGGCCAACCGTCTGTGCTGTTATAAGGAGATGATGGCATGCGACGCCCGACACCGTCCAACCATGTGCTTTCCAAGGGATATGATGGCATGCCACGCCAGATAACGATCGATTGTCTGTGCTGTCCATAGGTGATGATGGAATGCCACGCCCGACGTCGTCCGACTGTGTGTGCTGTCCAAGGGCTATGATGGCATGCACAACCGACGACGGCCAACCGTCTGTGCTGTCCAAAGGCGATGATGGCATGCCACGCCTGACGCCGTTCGACTGTGTGTGCTGTCCAAGGGATATGATGGAGTGCCACGCCCGATGACGGCCGACCGTCTGTACTGTCATAGGGAGATGATGGCATGCGACGCCCGACGCCGTCCGATCGTCTGTGCTGCCCAAGGGCGATGATGGCATGCCACGCTAGACACCGTTTGACTGCCTGTGCTACCCAAAGGCGATGATGGTATGCCACGCCCGACGTCGTTTAACCGTGTTTGCCATCAAAGGGCGATGATGGCATGCCATACCTGAGGCCGTCCGACTGTGTCAGCTAGTCCAAAGGCGATGATGGCATGCCATGCTCGACGTCGTTCAACCGTGTGTGTTGCCCAAAGGTGATGATGGCATGCCACGCCCGACGTCGTTCGACCGTGTGTGCTGCCCAAAGGCAGTGATGGCATGTCACGCCCGACGTCGTTCGACTGTGTGTGCTGCCCAAAGGCGATGATGGCATGCCACGCCCGACGTCGTTCGACGGTGTGTGCTACCAAAAGGCGATGATGGCATGCCACGCCCGACGCCGTCCGACCGTCTGTGCTGCCTAAAGGTGATGATGGCATGCCACGCCCGACGTCGTTTTACCGTGTTTGCCATCCAAGGGGGATGATGGCATGCCACGCCTGATGCCGTCCGACTATGTCAGCTAGTCCTCAGGCGATGATGGCATGCCACGCCCGCCATCGTTCGACCGTGTGTGCTGCCCAAAGGCGGTGATGGCATGCCACACCCCCCGTCGTTCGACCATGTGTTCTCCCCAAAGGCGATGATGGCATGCCACGCCTAACGTCGTTCGACCGTCTATGCTGTCCAAATGTGTAGATGGCATGTCATGCCTGACGTCGTTCGATCGTGTTTCCCAACTAAGGGCTATGATGGCATGCCACGCCTGACGTCATTCGACCGTTTGTGCTGCCCAAAGGCGATGATGGATTGCCACGCCTGACGTCGTTCGACCGTGTTTGCCGTCTAAGGGCTATAATGGCATGCTACGCCCGACGTCGTTCGACCGTGTGTGCTGCCCAAAGGCAATGATGGCATGCCACGCCCGACGTCGTCCGACCGTGTGTGCTGTCCAAAGGCGGCGATGTCATGCCACGCCCGATGTTGCCGACCGTGTGTGTTGTCCAAGGGCGGTGATTTCATGCCATGCTCGACGTTGCCGACCATGTGTGCAGTCCAAGGGCGGTGATGTCATTCCACGCTCGACGTTGCCGACCGTTTGTGCTGTCCAAAGGTGGTGATGCCATACCATGCCCGACGTCGTCCGACCGTGCGTGCTGCCCAAGGGCGGTGATGTCATGCCATGCCACACGTCGTTCGACCGTGTTTGCCATCCAAGGGCGTATTTTGCAGTCCACACCCGTTCTCCGCAGGCCTTGGAATATGCTTCCTGGCCGCGGACGTGTTGTGTACGCAGACCCATTTATCCATTGACATCTAACTTGTCTTTAATAATCGCACCCGACATCCTGAAAACCTCTTATAGTGACATGTCATTAGTCCCTTAACATGTCATTAGGCTTGATAAATGAACTCAATGTCACGAAAAACTCGAAATGGGTCTCAGAACATATAGCTCAACACTTAGCGGCAGACAAGTGAACTTCACGTGCTATGTTACTTCCGATACTTATATTTCAACACTTAGTTATTTTTTTCCTTTCCAAGGATGAAGGCAGCACGCGAACCTCTCATTTGAAAAGTTAGAAATGATTGGGTTTGATTTTGGGGGAGGGGAGTGTGGGGGGACGAATCAGCGCGACAAAGGGCTGAATCTCAGTGGATCGTGGCAGCAAGGCCACTCTGCCACTTACATTACCCCGTCACATATTTAAGTCATCTTTAAAAAATTCTACCCCCTCTCGATGGAAATTGTACTTCAAGGCGGTTACTGCGATGCTTCCTTCGCGGTGACTTAGCCAACGACACGTGCCTTGTGAGCCATAGGCCCCTACTGCGGGTCAGAAAGCGGACGGCGGGCTCATGCGTCACTTCTAGCCTGGATTCTGACTTAGAGGCGTTTAATCATAATCCAGCACACGGTAGCTTCGCGCCACTGGCTTTTCAACCAAGCGCAATGGCCAATTGTGTGAATCAACGGTTCCTCTCGTACTAGGTTGAATTACTATTGCGACACTGTCATCAGTAGGGTAAAACTAACCTGTCCCACGACGGTCTAAACCAAGCTCACGTTCCCTATTGGTGGGTGAACAATCCAACAGTTGGTGAATTCTGCTTCACAATGAAAGGAAGAGCAGACATCGAAGGATAAAACAGCAACGTCGCTATGAACGCTTTGCTGCCACAAGCTGTTCTTCCTGTGGTAACTATTCTTACACCTCTGGCTTCGAATTCCGAAGGTCTAAAGGATCGTTAGGCCACGCTTTCACGGTTCGTATTTGTATTGAAATCAGAATAGAAAGAGCTTTTAACCTTCTGTTGCACACGAGATTTTTGTTCTCATTGAGCTCATCTTAGGACACCTGCGTTATCTTTTAATAGATGTGCCGCCCCAGCAAAACTCCCCACCTGAGAATGTCTTCCACCCGGATCGGCCCGCCATGCGAGCCTTGGGTCCAAAAAAAGGGGCAGTGCCCCGCTTGCGATTCACTGAATAAGTAAAATAACGTTAAAAGTAATGGTATTTCACTTTCGCCTTTTGGCTCCCAGTTATACTACACCTCTCAAGTCATTTCATAAAGTCGGACTAGAGTCAAGCTAAAGAGGGTGTTCTTTCCCCGCTGATTTTGCCAAGCCCATTCCCTTGGCTGTGGTTTCGCTGGATAGTAGACAGGGACAGTGGGAATATCATAAATCAATTCATGCGCGTCACTAATTAGATGACGAGGCATTTGGCTACCATAAGAGAGTCATAGTTACACCCGCCGTTTACCCGCGCTTGGTTGAATTTCTTCACTTTGAAATTTAGAGCACATGGCAGAAATCACATTGCGTAAACATCCGTTGTGACCATCGCAATGCTTTGTTTTAATTAAACAGTCGGATTCCCCTTGTCCGTACCAGTTCTGAGTTGGTTGTTCGACGCCCGGGGAAGGACCCCAAAGGAACCGTTCCCAATCCGTCCCCCAGCCGGCACACAGCTACCTGCTCTCGCTGCGGGAGCAGCTCGAGCAGTTCACTGACAACTGATGAGTTCGGGACTGGGACCCCCGTACCTAGCCCGCAGAGCTTATTATTTTTCCGAAGTTACGGATCAATTTTGCTGACTTCCCTTGCCTACATTGTTCCATAAAGCAGAGGTTGTTCACCTTGGGGACCAGATGCGATTATTAGTACGACCGAGCGTGGACGGCATTCGGTCCTCTGGATTTTCAAGGGCCGCCAGGAGCGCACCGGACACCACGCGACGTGCAGTGCTCTTCCAGCTGCTGGACCCCACCTCCGGCGAAGGCGATTCCAGGGTGGGCAGGCTGTTAAACAGAAAAGATAACTCTTCCCGAGGCTCCTGCCGACGTCTCTTGACTTTCTAACATTGTCGTTAATCACCACGATCTCGTAAGCTCAAGTCAGCCTTTCTACTCGGAACGCTAAGAGAATAAGAAGAAAGACAAAGATAGAACTTTTGAAGAGAGGACATGTATTTTATTATTCAGTTGATGGATGATTTACAAATACAATGACTCTCCTATTTATACTACTCCCTAAGCCTAAGAGTAATTAATTGTTGCTATACAAGTCCCTAAGTACATGCACTCAATACATGTTCTACATTCCTAGAATATGTCTCTAGCTCTTCGAAAAGGCTCCTAGAATTCTCTAGTATTCCCTTAGAATCTAAAAGGGTCTAGAGTCTTGCACAAGTCTCTCCAAGGCTGTTGGACCGCTTGCCCCCTTCGTATGCTGCGAACTTGCTGGAAAGGTGGCGGGACGTCACAATCTCCCCCACCTAATGATGCGACGACCGCGTTGCATTTGCAACTATATCGATGTCAAATTTTGTCGTGCGATCATCAACTTATGTACTGGGTCAATCCCCTCGAGTAGCCTCTTCAGCGATTGCCCGACCTTTCTCGACCCGATCTTTCAAACTTCCTCCTTCATAGGAGGCAAGTGCCTCGGTAGATTCTTTTTTATCACGACAGTGTTCCTTCTTAGAACCCTCTTCGTGCGCGGTGGCAAGGACTTTTTAGCATCATTGTCTTCTCCCAAACTTGCAATGGTTGCTGCCGATGTTAACTTCACATCGACCCTCTCGAGCTTCATGGCTGTCAGCTGGTTTTAATCCCTCCATCTTCTGTGCCTTTACCATGGGAACCATACATGTTCCTTCTTTCTCCATGATCATCAATTGTTGGAGATAAGGATCGATCACTGTATGGCACTGCTGGAAGAACTCCTGCCCAAGAATAATATCATAGATATCTAAGGGAGCGACGATGAACTTGTTTTTTCCTTGCCAGTTGCCTATCGTGATGCTCACTCCGTGTGAAACACCATACACAGGAGTTGGTGGTGCATTGACCGTCTTGAGTTGGATGTTGCTTGGACTATAACGTAACCCCAACCTCATTGCTGCCATCTTGGCCATGAGATTGGCCTCTGCACCAGTGTCGACCAACACACGAGCAATGTTTCCCTCTGATCGTGATGTTGACACATTGAGTGCATGCCTTAGACATCACAAGCCCTGCAACGCATGATTCGGCTTTACTTGCCTTGGCTTCTCTTACCTTGGCGTATTTGATGGTTGCTTGGTGACAGCTCCACATAGACTTATCAAGCCCAACTGCTTAGTCTCCTTGACTTCATTTTCTTCTTGGGCTTCCTTTTCCTTCCGCTCTCGGAGGATATCACCAAGACTCTTCAGTTTAGGGCGCTTTGCATAACTATGCGGCCCGCTGCATATGTAGCAACCATCTCCCTTGGAAACCTGTTTCCTCATCGTGTTACCACGATCTCCGTGTTTCTTGCTGTTGGATCTGTAGGTGTCACGCCTGTGAGGCCGTTGCTCCTCGCCTCGCCTCTTGGATTGTGGCCGTCGCTCCTCACCTTCGCCACAATCTTCCCCACTATCATCATGACTACCTTCCTCGTCGTCCTCCTCGGCACTGTGAGACTTCTCCTGCCTGAAGTCTGTCAAAGCTTCAGCCTTCGTGATGGCTTCATCAATAGTCCCGACCTGTTGCCGCTCCAACTCCGTTCTGGACCAATTTAGCAGCCCATCCAGGAAGTGAAACAACATATCTTCATCCGTGAGGTTGGGAATCTGAAGCATAAGGGTGGTGAACTCCCGCACATACGCGCGTATGCTGCCCTTTTGCTTTAACTCCCTAAACTTGCGCTTTGCCTCATAGATGACGTTGTTAGGGAAGAACGCCTTCTTTAACTCCTCGCGGAATTGCTTCCATGTGTTCATAGCGCATGTCCCCTTCTTGATGTCGGACTTTTTACGCCTCCACCATAGCATGTCCATCTCCGAAAGATACAACATAGCAGTGTTGATCTTGTTCACATCACTACGCACATTATTACACTTGAAGTAATTCTCCAAGTGCCATAGGAAATTCTCCACCTCCTGTGCGTCGCGGATGCCTGGGAGCCTCGACTCTGGACTCCCTTTCCCGATCAAGTGATGTGGATCCACCAACCTCCATATCTTCCTTGAGTGCGTCCACTTCGGCCTTCAACGACTCAATCGTGCCGAGTGCTTCCATAAGCCTGAACTCTAAGGAAGTAATGGTCACTTTCGTCTCGAACTCGGCCCGCTGGCGTGCCTCTAACTCCTTTCCGATGTTGTCGTTCTCCTCAAGGGTGAATTCTTCAAGGGTTTTGAATTTGTTGTCCTCCCCATTCAAGCGCCGGCCTAAGATCTCAACAGCCTGCCTTGCCATTTCTACCCTTGCAATCCACTCTTCTCCGGCAGTAATGTCAACGACATCCTCACCGGTCTCTTCGTCACTTCCATCGACAATTATGGGTGGGCGAGATGTTTGCACCTCGCTTGGTGTGGGCTCAGGCAGAATCCATCCATTTCCCTTCTGCTGCTTCTTCCCTTTCTTATTCTTCTTTCCTTCATCCGTGCGGACGTTGGTGGTGCTAGTGCCGATAACGTCTCCTTCGTTCGTCACTCTCTTACGATCAACCTGCTCTGATACCACTTGTCACAGACCTAGAGAATTTGACAAGACTCTGTGCGGCACTTGAGAACTTACTCACGATCTCGTAAGCTTAAGTCAGTCTTTCTACTCGGAATACTAAGTGAATAAGAAGAAAGACAAAGAAAGAACTTTGGAAGCGAGGACTTGTATTTTATTGTTCAGTTGATGGATGATTTACAAATACAATGACTCTCCTATTTATACTGCTCCCTAAGCCTAAGAGTAAATAAATACTGCTATACAAGTCCCTATGTACATGCACTCAATACATGTTCTACATTCCTAGAATATGTCTCTAGATCTTCCAAAAGGCTCCTAGAATTCTCTAGTCTGCCCCAAGAATCTAGAAGGCTCTAGAGTCTTGCAGAAGCCTCTCCATGGCTGTTGGACCTCCTGCCCCCTTCGTATGCTGCGAACTTGCTGGAAATGTGGCGGGACGTCACAGTACGCTTGCTTTGAGCACTCTAATTTCTTCAAAGTAACAGCGCCGGAGGCACGACCCGGCCAATTAAGGCCAAGAGCGCATCACCGACAGAAGGGACGAGACAACCGGTGCACACCTAGGGCGGACTGGTCGGCCCATCCCAAAGTCCAACTACGAGCTTTTTAACTACAACAACTTAAATATACGCCATTGGAGCAGGAATTACTGCGGCTGCTGGCACCAGACTTTCCCTCCAATGGGTCCTCGTTAAGGGATTTAGATTGTACTCATTCCAATTACCACACTCATAGAGCCCGGTATTGTTATTTATTGTCACTACCTCCCCGTGTCAGGATTGAGTAATTTGCGCGCCTGCTGCCTTCCTTGGATTTGGTAGCCGTTTCTCAGGCTCCCTCTCCGGAATCGAACCCTAATTATCGTCACCCGTCACCACCATGGTAGGCCACTATCCTACCATCAAAAGTTGATAGGGAAGAAATTTGAATGATGCGTCGCCGGCACGATGGCCGTGCGATCTGTCGAGTTATCATGAATCATCGCAGCAACGGGCAGAGCCCGCGTCGATCTTTTATCTAATAAATGCATCCTTTCTAGAAGTCGGGGTTTGTTGCACGTATTAGCTCTAGAATTACTACGGTTATCCGAGTAGTAGATACCATCAAACAAACTATAACAGATTTAATGAGCCACTCGCAGTTTCACAGTCTGAATTTGTTCATACTTACACATGGATGGCTTAATCTTTGAGACAAGCATATGACTACTAGCAGGATCAACCAGGTAGAATTCCTCAATGATGCCGCGCGCCGCATGAGCCCGGCGCGCCCTTTTGGGCACGGTCAGTTCCAAGTTGAGTGCGACAGTCATTCGCAAGGAGCATTCATTTTGGGCAGATAGAAGCCGGTGAAGGCCCCATGCCCACTGCGTCAACCGTATCCGAGAATTCGAGGTGCCGCTCACAGACCACGCTATCGTACGACAAAGCGAGGGAAGGATTGGGACGCGAGAGCATCTTTAACGCGGATGGGATGCGAGGGGCGAAAGGCGACCATTTGCACGTGCACATAGCCTAGGCATTTGGTATGCAACACAGAAATCCGAAATTCGGCCAGTCTAGATTGCGCTTCATCCGCCACCGAATTGGCATGCGAGTTAGGATGTCGCTGCTCGAAGCAGGGATCAAACCTAACCACACATTCCCAATACCACTCATGTGTCGTACGTAAATAGCTCTGTCAATGCACGCCCGACATCCACCGCGCCGCCCGACATGAGATGTCGTGCGACGACGCCGATGCCTTCTTTGCAAGGCCAATGCTACACCCGCCGTTGTGCGCCTCCCCAAGGGAGTTGAGAATTTAATCACTACAAAGATTGTTGGAGGAAGACCAAGGTTCACAAAGGGGAATCTCCTATGCCCGGTCCATCATAGCGTCTGGCCGAACATGGCCTTACGTGCCCCGTTCATGCGACGTCTAGAGTTAGCCGTAACAAGAGCTCTAGAACTCACCACTCGCCTGAAAGCACAGTCGTTTCCACACCAAACACTATTATAAACCGATCTTGAGAAGTTCCCTCGGGGGTTCACGTTCATCGCGCAGACGTCGCTAGCATGTTTTGGTAAGCGCCCAACGGCGTAGCACGGACGAGCCATGCATGCCATCAAGCGCCCACGCAGCACGCCTACTAAGCCCACAGGACGTCCTTGACGTCTGCCTGCTTTTGCCTCAGTTTCCCCACAGACGTCACTGGCATGATTTTGTTGACGCCCAACGACGTATCACAGACGATCCATGCATGCCGTAAAGCCCCCACGCAGCAGGCCTACGAAGCCCACATGACGCCCATGACGTCCGACTACCACCTCCTCAAACGCCCCACAGACGTCGCGTGCATGTTTTTGTAAACGCCGAACAGCGTAGCACAGACGAGCCATTCCTGCCGTCAAGTGAATAAAACGCCATCGACGTCCGCCTGCCTTCGCCTCAGC
Source organism: Solanum pimpinellifolium (assembly GCA_034621305.1). Taxonomy (NCBI): domain Eukaryota; kingdom Viridiplantae; phylum Streptophyta; class Magnoliopsida; order Solanales; family Solanaceae; genus Solanum; species Solanum pimpinellifolium. Next base: position 17,159,105 of record CM067870.1, on the reverse strand, counting down.
CGCCCCGCAAACGTCGCTAGCATGTTTTTATAGACGCCCAATGACGTAGCACGGACGAGCCATGCATGCCGTCAAGCGCCCACGCAGCACGCCTACAAATCTCACAGGACGCCCTCGACGTCCGCTTGCATTTGCCTCACTCGACCATTGACGTCGCCGACGTGTTTTAATAAACGCCCAACGGCGTAGCACGGCAAGCCATGAATGCCATCAAGCGCCAACGCAGCATGCCTGCTAAGCCCACGGGACGCCTATGTCATCTGCCTGCCTACGCCTCAGGCTGCCCTTAACACCTCTACCACCTTATATATGCTTAAAAAAGTTTTACCCATGTGACAGGAGTAGACATGGATTTTCCAGAGAATATTTATGGAAATGTACAACCCAAATATGCACGTTCTAAGGTACAAACACACATCATCTTTCATAAATGAACTTAATATATATAAAAAAATATTTTTCAACATTTTTTTTATTTTTATTTTTTTTTGAAAATTCTGAAAAATTAGTATAAACATTATTTTTTAAAATGAGACGTAAAAAAAGCGTAAAAATAAATTATAAAATAATGATTAAAAGTCGAAAAAATATGGAAATGCTCGAAAACACTTCTAAACATGTTAAATTAATGATAATATATATATTTGCACAAATAAAAGATGTTTCAATATCGTACGAACCGTAAAAGTAACGAATATGATGCAAAAGAGCCACGTTAAGGGAAACGTTAGAGAATAGATTATGGAAAGTAGATGAATATGTTTGTTATGCATGGAGGTTGTTTCAAAATCTATTGATTTATGTACGGCATGAACATCCGCATGTTTTGTTTAGAACTCGAACAATGTCACGCAAGCCACGACCGATGTGGGAAGGCCACGGCCGACGACGGCCGACCGTCTGTTCTGTCCAAGGGCTACGATGGCATGCCACGCCTGACGATGGGCGACCGTCTGTGCTGGTTCAAGGGCGATGATGGCATACAGCTCCCAACGCCGTCCGGCCGTGTGTGTTGTCCAAGGGAGATGATGGCATGCCACGCCCAACGCCGTCCGACCGTATGTGCTATCCAAGGGCTATGATGGCATGGCACGCCTGACGACGGCCGACCGTGTGTGCTATCCAAGGGCGATGATGGCATGCGACACCCGACGCCATCCGACCATTTGTGCTGCCCAAGGGCGATGATGGCATGCCACGCCTGACGCCGTTTGACTCTGTGCTGCCAAAAGGCGATGATTGCATGCCACGCTTGACGTCGTTCAACCGTGTTTGCCGTCCAAGGGCGATGATGGCATACAATGCCCGACGCCGTTCGACTGTGTCAGCTAGTCCAAAGGCGATGATGGCATGCCACGCCAAACGTCGTTCGACCGTGTGTGCTGCCGAGATGCGATGATGGCATCCACGCCCAACGTCGTTGGGTTGTGTGTGCTGCCCAGAGGCGAACACAGTCGAACGACGTCGGGCGTGGCATGCAATCATCGCCTTTCGGTAGCATAGAAAGTCAAACGGCGTCGGGTGTGGCTTGCCATCACCGCCCTTGGACAGCACACACGATTGGCAATGTCGGGCGTGGCATGACATCACCGCCCTTGTAAAACACACACGGTCGTCAACATCGGGCGTGGCATGACATTACCGCCCTTTGACTGTACACACGGTCGGCAACATCGGGTGTGGCATGACATCAGCGCCCTTGGACAGCATACACGGTCAGCATCGTCGAGCGATGCATAACATCGCCATATTTGGACAGCACACACGATCAGATGACGTCGGGCGTGGCATGCAATCATCGCCTTTGGGCAGCAGACACGGTTAAACAACGTCGGGTGTGGCATGCCATCATAGCCCTTGGACGGCAAACACCGTCTAACGACGTCAGGCGTGGCATGCCATCATCGCCTTTGGGCAGCACAAACGGCCGAACGATGTCGGGCATTGCATGACATCATAGCCCTTAGACGACAAACACGGTCGAATGACGTCAGGCGTGACATTCCATCACCGCCTTTGGACAACACACACAGTCGAATGACATCCGGCATGGCATGACATCATCGCCATTGGGCAGCACACACGGTTGGCAACGTCAGGCGTGGCATGACATCACCTCCCTTGGACAATACACACGGTCGTCAACATCGAGCATGGCATTACATCACCGCCCTTGGACAGCACAAACGGTCGGCAACGTCGGGCGTGGCATGATGACATCACCGCCCTTGGACATCACACACACTCGACAACGTCGGGCGTGGCATGACATCACTGCCCTTGGACTGCACACACGGTCGAACGACGTCAGGCGTGGCATGCAATCATCACCTTTGGGCAGCACAGACAGTCGAACGGCATCGAGCGTGGCATGCCATCCTCGCCCTTGGACGGCAAACATGGTCGAACGACGTCGGGCGTGGCATGCCATCATCTCCTTTGGGCAGCACAGACGGTCGGACGGCGTCGGGCGTTGCATGCGATCATCGCCTTTGGCCATCACATACAGTCGAATGACGTCAGACATTGCATGCCATCATTGCCTTTGGGCAGCACATACGGTCGAACGACGTCGGGCGTGGCATGCCATCATCTCCTTTGGGCAGCACACACAGTCGAACGACGTCGGGTGTGGCATGCCATCATCGCCTTTGGACAACACAGACGGTCGACAACGTCGGGCGTGGCATGACATTACAACCCTTGGACTGCACACACGGTCGGCAACGTCGGGCGTGGCATGACATCACCGCCCTTGGACGCACACACGGTCAGCAACGTCGGGCGTGGCATGACATCGCCGCCTTATTACAGCACACACGATCGGACATCAGGCGTGACATGCCATCACCGCCTTTGGACAACACACACGGTCGAACAACGTCGTGCGTGGCATGCCATCATCGCCTTCGGGCAGCACATACGGCCGAACGACGTCGGGCGTGGCATGCCATCATAGCCCTTGAACGGCAAACACGGTCAAACGACATCAGGCATTGCATGCCATCATCGCCTTTGGGCAGCACAAATGGTCGAACGACGTCGGGTTTGGCATGCCATCATCGCCTTTGGGCAGCACAGAAGGTCCGACGGCGTCGGGCGTTGCATGCCATCATCACCTTTGGCCGGCACACACAGTCGAACGACGTCTGGCGTTACATGCCATCATCGCCTTTGGGCAGCATACACGGTCGAACGACGTCGGGCATGGCATGCCATCATCGCCTTTGGGTAGCACACACGGTCCAACGATGTTGGGCGTGGCATGCCATCATCGCCTCTGGGCAGCACACACAGTAGAACGACGTTGGGCGTGGCATGCCATCATCGCCTTTGGACTAGCTGACACAGTCGGACGGCGTCAGGCGTGGCATGCCATCACGCCCTTGGACGGCAAACATTGTCGAACGACGTCGGGCGTGGCATGCAATCATCACCTTTTGGAAGCGCAGAAAGTCGAACGGCATTGGGCGTGGCATGCCATCATCGCCCTTGGGCAGCACAGACGGTCGAACGGCGTCGGGCATCGCATGCCATCATCGCCCTTGGACAGCACAGACGGTCGACCGTCGTCAAGCGTGCCATGCCATCATAGCCCTTGGATAATCGTACGGCGTCGGGCATGGCATGCCATCATCTCCTTTGGACAGCACAAACGGTCGGTCGTTGTCAAGCGTGGCATGCCATCATAGCCATTAGACAACACACAAGGTTAGACGGCGTCGGGCCATGTATGCCATCATCGCCCTTGGACCAGCACAGACCTATCGACATCGCCGACGTGTTTTTATGTACGCCCAATAGCGTAGCACGGACAAGCAATGCATGCCATCAAGCGCCCACGCAACACGCCTGCTAAGCCCATGGGACGCCTATGTCGTCGGCCTGCCTGCGCCTCAGTCTGCCTTTAACACCTCTACCCCCTTATATATGCTTAAAAAAGTTTTACCCACGTGACAGGAGTAGACATGGATTTTCCAGAGAATCATAATGGAAATGTACAACCCAAATATGCACGTTCTAAGGTACAAACACACACCATCTTTCATATATGACCTTAATATATATTAAAAAATATTTTTCAACATTTTTTTTAATTTTAATTTTTTTTAAATTCCGTAAAATTTGTTATAAATTGATAAAAAAATAGGGAGAATATAGACAAAATATGAAATCAACTCCAAAAATTCAAAAATTTATATGGGAACCTTAAATAAAAAATTTAATAAACTTTATTTTTTAAAATGTGACGTAAAAAAACGTAAAAATAAATTATAAAATAATGATTAAGAGTCAGAAAAATATACAATGCTCGAAAAAACTTCTAAGCATGTTAAATTAATGATAATATATATATTTGCACAAGTAAAAGATGTTTCAATATCGTACGAACCGTAAAAGTAATGAAAATGATGCGAAAGAGCCATGTTACGCGGAAACGTTAGAGAATAGATAATGGAAAATAGATGAATATGTTTGTTATGGATGAAGGTTGTTTCAAAATCCTTTGATTTTTGTACGGAATGAACATTCGCATGTTTTGTTTAGAACTCGAACAATGTCACGCAAGCCACGACAGATGCGAGCAGGTCACGACTGACCGTTTGTGCGGTCCAAGGGCTATGATGGCATGCCACGCCCGACGATGGCCGACCGTCTGTGCTGGTCCAAAGGCGATGATGGCATGTAGCGCCAGACGCTGTCCGGCCGTGTGTGTTGTCCAAGGGCTATGATAGCATGCCACGCCCGACAACGGTTGACCGTCTATGCTGTCCAAAGGCGATGAGGGCATGCCACGCTTGACGCCGTCCGACCGTGTGTTCTATCCAAGGGCTATGATGGCATGGCACGCCCGACGAAGCTGCCTGATTATAAGGCAGGAGGCACGACCAGGCCAATTAAGGCCAAGAGCGCATCACCGACAGAAGGGACGAGACAACCGGTGCACACCTTGGGCGGACTGGTCGGCCCATCCCAAAATCCAACTACGAGCTTTTTAACTACAACAACTTAAATATACGCCATTGGAGCAAGAATTACTGCGGCTGCTGGCACCAGACTTTCTCTCCAATGGGTCCTCGTTAAGGGATTTAGATTGTACTCAATCCAATTACCACACTCATAGAGCCCGGTATTGTTATTTATTGTCACTACCTCCCCATGTCAGGATTGGGTAATTTGCGCGCCTGCTGCTTTCCTTGGATTTGGTAGCCGTTTCTCAGGCTCCCTCTCCGGAATCGAACCCTAATTATCGTCATTCGTTACCACCATGGTAGGCCACTATCCTACCATCAAAATTTGATAGGGAAGAAATTTGAATGATGCATCGCCGGCACGATGGCCGTGCGATCTGTCGAGTTATCATGAATCATCGCAGCAACGGGCATAGCCCACGTCGATATTTTATCAAATAAATGCATCCCTTCCAGAAGTCGGGGTTCGTTGCACGTATTAGCTCTAGAATTACTACGGTTATCCGAGTAGAAGATACCATCAAACAATTTATAACAGATTTAATGAGCCACTCGCAGTTTCACAGTCTGAATTTGTTCATACTTACACATGCATGGCTTAATATTTGAGACAAGCATATGACTACTAGCAGGATCAACCAGGTAGAATTCCTCAACGACGCTGCGCACTGCATGAGCCCGGCGCGCCCTTTTGGGCAAGGTCAGTTCCAAGGTGAGCGCGACAGTCATTCGCAAGGAGCATTCGTTTTGGGCAGATAGAAGCCGGTGAAGGCCCTATGCCCACTGCGTCAACCGTATCTGAGAATTCGAGGCGCCGCTCATAGACCACGCCATCACACGACAAAGCGAGGGAAGGATTGGACGCGAGAGCATCTTTTGGGTTCACCCCGCGGATGGGATACGAGGGGCGAAAGGCGACCATTTGCACGTGCACATAGCCTAGGCATTGGGTATGCAACAGAGAAATCCGAAATTCGGCCAGCCTAGATTGCGCTTCATCCGCCACCGAATTGTCATGCAAGTTAGGACGTCGCTGCTCGAAGCAGGGATCAAACCTAACCGCACATTCCCAATACAACTCATGTGTCGTACGTGAATAGCTGTGTCAATGCATGCCCGACATCCACCGCGCCGTCCTACATGAGATGTCGTGCGACGACGCCGATGCCTTCTTTGCAAGGCCAATGCTACACCCGCCATTGTGCGCCTGTGCAAGGGAGTTGAGAATTTAATCACTGCAAAGATTGTTGGAGGAAGACCAAGGTTCACAAAGGGGAACCTCCTATGCCCGGTCCATCATAGCGTCTGGCCACACATGGCCTTACGTGCCCCATGCGTGTGACGTCTAGAGTTAGCCGTATCAAGAGCTCTAGAACTCACCACTCGCCCGAAAGCACTGCCATTTCCACACCAAACACTATTATAAACCGATCTTGTGAAGTTCCCTCGGCGGCGCACGTTCATCCCGCAGACGTCGCTGGCATGTCTTGGTAAGATCCCAACGACGTAGCACGGACGAGCCATGCATGCCATCAAGCGCCCACGCAGCACGCCTACTAAGCCCACAGGACGTCCTTGACGTCTGCCTGCTTTTGCCTCAGTTTCCCCGCAGACGTCACTGGCATGATTTTGTTGACGCCCAACGACGTAGCATAGACAATCCATGCATGCCGTAAAGCCCCCACGCTGCAGGCCTACTAAGCCCACATGACGCCCATGACGTCCGCCTACCACCTCCTCAAACGCCCCATAGACGTCGCGTGCGTGTTTTTGTAAACGCCCAACAGTGTAGCACGGACGAGCCATTCATGCCGTCAAGTGCACAGAACGCCATCGACGTCCACCTGCCTTCGCCTCAGCCGCCCCACAAACGTCGCTAGCATGTTTTTATAGACGCCCAACGACGTAGCACGGACGAGCCATGCATGCCGTCAAGCGCCCAAGCAGCACGCCTACAAATCTCATAGGACGCCCTCGACGTCCGCCTGCATTTGCCTCACTCGACCCATCGATGTCGCCGACGTGTTTTAATAAACGCCCAACGGCGTAGCACGGACAAGCCATGCATGCCATCAAGCGCCAACGCAGCACGCCTGCTAAGCCCACGGGACGCCTATGTCGTCTGCCTGCCTGTGCCTCAGGCTACCCTTAACACCTCTACCCCCTTATATATGCTTAAAAAAGTTTTAGCCATGTGACATGAGCAGACATGGATTTTCAAGAGAATATTTATTGAAATGTACAACCCAAATATGCACGTTCGAAGGTACAAACACATATCATCTTTCATAAATGAACTTAATATATATAAAAAAATATTTTTCAACATTTTTTTATTTTTATTTTTTTGAAAATTCTGAAAAATTAGTATAAACATTATTTTTTAAAATGAGACGTAAAAAATTAAAAAGCGTAAAAATAAATTATAAAATAATGATTAAAAGTCGAAAAAATATGGAAATGCTTGATAACACTTCTAAACATGTTAAATTAATGATAATATATATATTTGCACAAATAAAAGATGTTTCAATATCGTACGAACCGTAAAAGTAACAAAAATGATGCAAAAGAGCCACGTTAAGGGAAACGTTAGAGAATAGATTATGGAAAGTAGATGAATATGTTTGTAATGCATGGAGGTTGTTTCAAAATCCTTTGATTTATGTACGGCATGAACATCCGCATGTTAGAACTCGAACAATGTCACGCAAGCCACGACCGATGCGGGCAGGCCACGGCCGACGACGGCCGACCGTCTATTCTGTCCAAGGGCTATGATGGCATGCCACGCCCGACGATGGGCGACCGTCTGTGCTGGTTCAAGGGCGATGATGGCATACAGCTCCCGATGTCGTCCGGCCGTGTGTGTTGTCCAAGGGAGATGATGGCATGCCACGCCCACCGCCGTCCGACTGTGTGTGCTATCCAAGGGCTATGATGGCATGGCATGCCTGACGACGGCCGACCGTGTGTGCTGTCCAAGGGCGATGATTGCATGTGATGCCCGACGCCATCCGACTGTCTGTGGTGCCCAAGGGCGATGATGGCATGCCACGCCCGACACCGTTTGACTCTGTGCTGCCCAAAGGCGATGATTGCATGCCACGACTGACGTCGTTCGACCGTGTTTGCCGTCCAAGGGCGATGATGGCATGCAACGCTCGACGCTGTCCGACTGTGTCAGCTAGTCCAAAGGCGATGATGGCATGCCACGCCCAACGTCGTTCGACCGTGTGTGCTGCTGAGATGCGATGATGGCATGCCACGCCCAACGTCGTTGGGTTGTGTGTGCTGCCCAGAGGCGAACACGGTTGAACGACGTCGGGCGTGGCATGCAATCATCGCCTTTGGGAAGCACAGATAGTCAAATGGCGTCGGGCGTGACTTGCCATCACCGCCCTTGGACAGCACACACGATCGGCAATGTTGGGCATGGCATGACATCACCGCCCTTGTAAAACACACACGGTTGTCAACATCAGGCGTGGCATGACATTACCGCCCTTGGACTGCACACACAGTCGGCAACGTCGGGTGTGGCATGACATCAGCGCCCTTGGACATCATACACGGTCAGCATCGTTGGGCGATGCATGACATCGCCACATTTGGACAGCACACACGATCTGACGACGTCGGGCGTCGCATGCAATCATCGCCTTTGGGCAGCAGACACGGTCGAACAACGTCAGGCGTGACATGCCATCATAGCCCTTGGACGGCAAACACCGTCTAACGACGTCAGGCGTGGCATGCCATCATCGCCTTTGGGTAGCACAAACATCCAAACGATGTCGGGCGTTGCATGACATCATAGCCCTTGGACGACAAACACGGTCGAATGACGTCAGACGTGACATTCCATCACCGCCTTTGGACAACACACACAGTCGAACGACGTCCGGCATGGCATGCCATCATCGCCTTTGGGCAGCACACACGGTCGAACGACGTCGGGCGTGGCATGCCATAATCGCCTTTGGACAGCACACACGGTCGGCAACGTCAGGCGTGGCATGACATCACCTCCCTTGGACAACACACACGGTCGTCAACGTTGAGCGTGGCATGACATCAGCTCCCTTGGACAGCACACACGGTCGGCAATGTCGGGCGTGGCATGATGACATCACCTCCCTTGGACAGCACACACACTCAACAACGCCGGGCATGGCATGACATCACAGCCCTTGGACTGCAGACACGGTCGAACGACGTCAGGCGTGGCATGCAATCATCGCCTTTGGGCAGCATAGACAGTTGGACGGCATCGAGCGTGGCATGCCATCCTCGCCCTTGGACGGCAAACATGGTCGAATGACATCAGGCGTGGCATGCCATCATCGCCTTTGGGAAGCACAAACGGTCGGACGGCGTCGGGCGTTGCATGCGATCATCGCCTTTGGCCATCACATACAGTCGAACGACATCGGACGTCTCATGCCATCATTGCCTTTGGGCAGCACATACGGTCGAACGACGTCGGGCGTGGCATGCCATCATCTCCTTTGGGCAGCACACACAGTCGAACGACGTCGGGTGTGGCATGCCATCATCGCCTTTGGACAACACACACGGTCGACAACGTCGGGCGTGGCATGACATTACCGTCCTTGGACTGCACACACGGTCAGCAACGTCGGGCATGGCATGACATCACCGCCCTTGGACAGCACACACGGTCAGCAACGTCGGGTGTGGCATGACATCGCCGCCTTATTACAACACACACGATCGGACATCTAGCGTGACATGCCATCACCGCCTTTGGACAACACACACGCTCGAACGACGTCGTGCGTGGCATGCCATCATCGCCTTCGGGCAGCACATACGGCCGAACGACGTCGGGCGTGGCATGCCATCATAGCCCTTGGACGGCAAACAAGGTCAAACGACATCAGGCGTGGCATGCCATCATCGCCTTTGGGCAGCACAAACGGTCGAACGACGTCGGGTTTGGCATGCCATCATCGCCTTTGGGCAGCACAGAAGGTCCAACGGCGTCGGGCGTTGCATGCCATCATCGCCTTTGGTCGGCACACACAGTCGAACGATGTTTCGCGTTGCATGCCATCATCGATTTTGGGCAGCACGCACGGTCGAATGACATCGGGCGTGGCATGCCATCATCGCTTTTGGGCAGCACACACGGTCCAACGACGTTGGGCGTGGCATGCCATCATCGCCTCTAGGCAGCATACATAGTAGCACGATGTTGGGCATGGCATGCCATCATCGCCTTTGGACTAGCTGACACAGCTGGACGGCGTCAGGCGTGGCATGCCATCATCGCCCTTGGACGGCAAACACGGTCGAACGACGTCGGGCGTGGCATGCAATCATCACCTATGGGAAGCACAGATAGTCGAACGGCATCAGGCGTGGCATGCCATCATCGCCCTTGGGTAGCACAGACGGTTGTACAGCGTCGAGCATCGCATGCCATCATCGCCCTTGGACATCACAGGCGGTCGGCCGTCGTCGGGCGTGCCATGCCATCATAGCCCTTGGATAGCACACACAGTAGGACGGCGTCGGGCGTGGCATGCCATCATCTCCTTTGGACAGCACAGACAGTCGGTCGTCGTCAAGCGTGGCATGCCATCATAGCCATTAGACAGCACATAGCCAGACGACGTCGGGTGCTTTATGCCATCATCGCCCTTGGACAAGCACAGACGGTCGGCCATCGTCGGGCGTGGCATTCCATCATAGCCTTTTGATAGCACAAACGGTCGACCGTCATCGGACGTGCCTGCACACAACGGTCAGCCATAACAGTGATGACCGTGAGTGCTGTCCAAGGGCGGTGATGTCATGCCACGCCCGACGTTGCCGATTGTGTGTGCAGTCCAAGGGCGGTAATGTCATGCCACGCCCGACGTTGCCGACTGTGTGTGTTGTCCAAAGGCGATGACGGCCTGCCACACCCGATGTCGTTCGACTGTGTGCTGCCCAAAGGCGATGATGGCATGCCACGCCCGACGTCGTTCAACCGTATGTGCTACCCAAAGGCAATGATGGCATGCGACGCCCGACGTCGTTCGACTGTATGTGATGGCCAAAGGCGATGATCGCATGCAACGCCCGACGCTGTCCGACCGTCTGTGCTACCCAAAGGTGATGATTGCATGCCAAACCCGACGTCGTTTGACCGTAAGTGCAGTCCAAGGGCTGTGATGTCATGCCACGCCCGACATTGTCGAGTGTGTGTGATGTCCAAGGGCGGTGATGTCATCATGCCACGCCCGATGTTGTCGTCCGTGTGTGCTGTCCAAAGGCGGTGATGTCATGCCACGCTCGACGTTGACGACCATGTGTGTTGTCCAAGGGAGGTGATGTCATGCCACGCCTGAGGTTGCCGACCGTGTGTGCTGTCCAAAGGCGATGATGGCATGCCACGCCCGACGTCGTTCGACCGTGTGTGCTGCCCAGAGGAGATGATGGCATTCCACGACCGACGTTGTTCGACCGTGTGTGCTGCCCAAAGGGGATGATGGCATTCCACGCCTGACGTCGTTCGACCGTGTGTGCTGCCCAAAGGCGATGTTGGCATGCCACGCCCGACGTCGTTCGACTGTGTGTGCTGGCCAAAGGCGATGATGGCATGCAACGCCCGACGCCGTATGACCATTTGTGCTGCCCAAAGGCGATGTTGGCATGCCACGCCCAACGTTGTTCGACCGTTTGTGCTGCCTGAAGGCGATGATGGCATGCCATGCTTGACGTCGTTTAATCGTGTTTGCCGTCCAAGGGCTTTGATGGCATGCCACGCCCGACGTCGTTCGACCGTGTCTGCTGCCCAAAGGAGATGAGTGCATGCCACGCTCGAAGTCGGTCTACCGTGTGTGCTATCCAAAGGCGGTGATGGCATGTCACGCCTGACATCCGACCGTGTGTGCTGTCCAAAGGCGGCGATGTCATGCCACGCCAGACGTTACTGACCGTGTGTGCTATCCAAGGGCAGTGATGTCATGCCACGCCCGATGTTGCCGACCATGTGTGCAGTCCAAGGGCGGTGATGTCATGCCACACACGACGTTGCCGAGCGTGTGTGTTGTCCAAGGGCGGTGATGTCATCATGTCACACCCGACATTGCCGATCGTGTGTCCTGTCCAAGGGCGGTGATGTCATGGCATGCCCGATGTTACCGACCGTGTGTGTTTTCCAAGGGCGGTCATGTCATGCCACGTTGACGTTGCCGACCGTGTGTGTTGTCCAAGGGTAGTGATGTCATCATTCCACGCTCGACGTTGCCAACTGTGTATGTTGTCCAAGGGCGGTGATGTCTTCATGCCACGTCCAACGTTGCCGACTGTGTGTCTTGCCCAAAGGTGATGATGGCATGCAACGCCCGACATCGTGCGATCATGTGTGCTGCCCACAGGCGATGATGTTATGCCACGCCCGACGTCGTTCGACTGTGTGTGCTGGCCAAAGGCGATGATGGCATGCAACGCCCGACGTCGTCCGACCGTCTGTGCTGCCTAAAGGCAATGATGGCATGCCACGCCCGACGTGGTTCGACCATGTTTGCTGTCCAAGGGCGATGATGGCATGCCACACCCGACGTCGTTCGACTGGGTCAGCTAGTCCAAAGGCGATGATTGTATGCCACACCCGACGTTGTTCGACTGTTTGTACTGCCCAAAGGCGATGATTGCATGTCACGCCAGACGTCGTTAGACCGTGTTTTCCGTCCAAGGTCTATGATGGAATGCCACGCCCGACAATGTTCGACCATTTGTACTGCCCAAGGGCTATGATGGCATGCCACGACTGACGGCGTTCGACCGTGTGTGCTGCCCAAAAGCGATGATGGCATGCCACGCCCGATGTCATTCGACCGTGTATGTTGCCCAAAGGAGATGATGGCATGCCGCACCCGACGTCGTTCGACCGTGTGTGCTGCCCAAAGGCGTTGATAGCATGCCACGCGTGACGTCGTTTGACTATGTGTGCTGGCCAAAGGCGATGATGGCATGCAACGCCCCGACGCCGTCCGACCTTCTGTGCTCCCCAAAGGCGATGATAGCATGCCACGCTTGACGTTGTTTGACCGTGTTTGCCGTCCAAGGGCTATGATGCATGCCACGCCTGACGTCGTTCGATCGTCTGTGCTGCCCAAAGGCGATGATGGCATGCCACGCCCGACGTCGTTCGACCGTGTGTGTTGTCCAAAGGCGGTGATGGCATGTCTCACCTGACGTCCGACCGTGTGTGCTGTCCAAAGGCGACGATGTCATGCCACGCCAACCGTTGCCGACCATGTGTGTAGTCCAAGGGCGGTAATGTCACGCCACACCCGACATTGACGACCGTGTGTGCTGTCCAAGGGCGGTGCTGTCATGTCACGCCCGACGTTGCCGATTGTGTGTGCAGTCCAAGGGCGGTGTTGCCATGCCACGCCTGACGTTGCCAAGAGTGTGTGCTGTCCAAGGGCGGTGATGTTAGCATGCCACGACCGACGTTGTTGACAGTGTGAGCTGTCCAAGTGCGGTGATGTCATGCCACGCCCGACGTTGCCGACCGTGTGTGTTATCCAAGGGCGGTGATGGCATGCCACACCCGACGTCGTTTGACCATGTTTTCCGTCCAAGGGTGATGATGGCATGCCAGGCCCGACGTCGTCCAACTGCGACAGCTAGTCCAAAGGCGATGATGGCATGCCACGCCCGACGTCGTTCGACCATTTGTGCTGCCCAAAGGCGATAATGGCATGCCACACCCGACGTCGTTCGACTGTCTATGCTGTCCAAAGGCGGTGATGGCATGTCACGCCTGATGTCGTTCAACCGTGTTTGCCGTCCAAGGGCTATGATGGCATACCACGCCTGACATTGTTCGACCGTTTGTGCTGCCCAAAGGCGATGATAGCATACCACGCCCGACGTCGTTAGACCATGTTTTCCATCCAAGGGTGATGATGGCATGCCACGCCCGACGTCGTCCAACTGCGTCAGCTAGTCCAAAGGCGATGATGGCATGCCACGCCCGACGTCGTTCGACCATTTGTGCTGCCCAAAGGCGATAATGGCATGCCACACCCGACGTCGTTCGACTGTCTGTGCTGTCCAAAGGCGGTGATGGCATGTCACGCCTGATGTCGTTCGACCGTGTTTGCCGTCCAAGGGCTATGATGGCATACCACGCCTGACATTGTTCGACCGTTTGTGCTACCCAAAGGCAATGATGGCATGACACGCTTGACGTCGTTCGACGGTGTTTGCCGTCCAAGGGTTATGATGGCATGCCACGCCCGACGTCGTTCGACTGTGTGTGCTGCCCAAAGGCGATGATTGCATGCCATGCCTGATGTCGTTCGACCGTGTGTGCTGCCCAAATGCAATGATAGCATACCACGCCCGACGTCGTTAGACCATGTTTGCCATCCAAGGACGATGATGGCATGCCACGCCCGACGCCGTCCAACTGCGTCAGCTAGTCCAAAGGCGATGATGGCATGCCACGCCTGACGTTGCTGACCGTGTGTGCATTCCAAGGGCGGTAATGTCATGCCACGCCCGACGTTGACGTCGTGTGTTGTGTCCAAGGGAGGTGATGTCATGCCACGCCTGACGTTGCCGACCGTGTGTGCTTTCCAAGGGCGGTGATGTCATGCCACGCCTGACGTTGCCGACCATGTGCGTTGTCCAAGGGCGGTGATCTCATGCAACGCTCGACGTTGCCGACCGTGTGTGCGGTCCAAGGGCAATGATGTCATCATCCCACGTTTGACATTGCCGACCGTGTGTGTTTTCCAAGGGTGGTGATGTCATGCCACGCCCCACGTCGTCCGACCATGTGTGCTGCCACAAGGCGATGATGGCATGCCACGCCTGACGTCGTTCTACCGTGTTTGCCGTCCAAGGCGATGATGGCATGCTATGCCCGTCGCCGTTTGATTGTCTCTGCTACCCATAGGCGATGATTGCATGCCACGCTCGACGTTGTTCGACTGTGTGTGCAGTCCAAGGGCGGTGATGTCATGCCATGCCCGACGTTGCTAAGCGTGTGTGTTGTTTAAGGGCGGTGATGTCATGCCACGCCCGACGTTGTCGACCGTGTGTGCAGTCCAAGGGCGGTGATGTCATGCCACGCCTGACGTTGCTGACCGTGTGTGTTGTCCAAGGGCGGTGATGTAATGCCACGCCCGACGTTGCTTACCGTGTGTGCTGTCCATGGGTGGTGATGTCATGCCACGCACGACATTGCCGAACGTGTTTGTTGTCCAAGGGCGGTGATGTCATGCCACGTCTGACGTTGCCGACCGTGTGTTCTGTCCAAGGGTGGTGATGTTATCATGCCACGCTTGACGTTGCCGACCGTGTGTGTTGTCGAAGGGCGGTGATGTCATGCCACGCCCTACGTCGTTCGACCGTGTGTGCTGCCCAAAGGCGATGATGGCTTGAAACGCCCGACATCGTTCGATCCTATGTGCTTCCCAAAGGCGATGATGGCATGCCACGCACGACGTCGTTTGACTGACAGTGCTGGCCAAAGGCGATGTTGGCATGCAACGTCTGACGCCGTCCAACCGTCTGTGCTACCCAATGGCAATGATGGCATGCCACGCCCGACATCG
This sequence comes from Solanum pimpinellifolium, assembly GCA_034621305.1. NCBI lineage: Eukaryota > Viridiplantae > Streptophyta > Magnoliopsida > Solanales > Solanaceae > Solanum > Solanum pimpinellifolium. Next base: position 17,143,540 of record CM067870.1, on the reverse strand, counting down.
TTCGACCATGTTTGCCGTCCAAGGGCGATGAAGGCATACCACGCCCGACGCCGTTCGACTGTGTCCGCTAGATTAAAGACGATGATGGTATGTCACACCTTACGTCGATCGACAGTGTTTACCACCCAAAGGCTTTGATGGCATTCCATGCCCGACGTTGTTCGACCGTTTGTGCTGCCCAAAGGCAATGATGGCATGCCCCATTGCTTGATCGTGTTTGCCGTCCAAGGGCTATGACGGCATGCCACGCCAGACGTTGTTCGACCGTGTGTGCTGCCTAAAAGCGATGATGGCATGCCACGCTCGATGTCGTTCGATCGTGTGTGCTGTCCAAAGTGGTGATGGCATGTCATGCCTAACGTCCGACCGTCTGTGCTGTCCAAAGGCGGAGATGTCATGCCACGCCCGACGTTGCTGACCGTGTGTGCTGTCCAAGGGCGGTGATGTCATTCCACGCCAGACGTTGCCGATCGTGTGTGTAGTCCAAGGGCGGTAATGTCACGCGACGCCCGACATTGACAACCATGTCAGCTGTCCAAGGGCGGTGATGTCATGCCACGCCCGACGTTGCAGATTGTGTGTGCAGTCCAAGGGCGGTGATGTCATGCCACGCCCGATGTCGTTCGACTGTGTGTGCTGTCCAATGGCGGTGATGTCATCATGCCACGCCCGACGTTGCCGACCGTGTGTGCTGTCCAAGGGCGGTGATGTCATGCCACACTCGACGTTGCCGATCGTGTGTGCAGTCCAAGGGCGGTGATGTCATGCCACGCGCGACGTTGCTGAGCATGTGTGTTGTCCAAGGGCGGTGATGTCAGCATGTTACGCCCGACGTTGTCAACCGTGTGTGCTGTCCAAGTGCGGTGATTTTATGCTACACCTGACGTTGCCGACCGTGTGTGTTGTCCAAGGGCGGTGATGTCATGCCACGCCCGATGTTGCCGACTGTGTGTGCTGTTAAGTGCGGTGATGTCATCCTGCCACGCCTAACGTTGCCGACCGTGTGTGTTGTCCAAGGGCGGTGATGTCATGCCACCCCCGATATTGTTCGACTGTGTATGCTTGCCAAAGGCGATGATGGCATGCAACGCCCGACGCCATCCGATCGTCTGTGCTGCCCAAAGGCAATGATGGTATGTCACGCTTGACGTTGTTCGACCATGTTTGCCGTCCAAGGGCGATGATGGCATGCTATGCCTGACGCAGTCCGACTGTGTCAACTAGTCCAAAGGCGATGATGGCATGCCACGCCCGACGTCGTTCGACCGTGTGTGCAGCCCAAAGGCAATGATGGCATGCCACGACTGACGTCGTTCGACCGTTTGTGCTGCCCAAAGGCGATGATGGCATGCCACACCCGACGTCGTTCGACCGTGTGTGCTATCCAAAGGCGGTGATGGCATGTGACGCCTGACGTCGTTCGACCTTGTGTGCTGTCCAAGGGCTATGATGGCATGCCACGCCTGACGATGGCCGACCGTCTGTGTTGGTCCAAGGGCGATGATGGCACGCAGCGCCCGACGTCGTCAGACCGTGTGTGCTGTCCAAGGGCTATGATGGCATGCCACGCCCGACGACGACCGACCGTCTATGCTGTCCAAAGGCGATGATGGCATGCAACGCCCGACGCCGTCTGACCGTGTGTGCTATCCAAGGGCTATGATGGCATGGCACGCCCGACGATGGCCGACCGTCTATGCTGTCCAAGGGCGATGATGGCATGCAACGCGTGACACCGTCCGATCGTGTGTGTTTCCCAAGGGCGATGATGGCATGCCACGCCCGACGCCATTCGACTGTCTGTGCAGCCCAAAGGCGATGATTGCATGCCACGCCCGACCTCGTTCGACCGTGTTTCCCATCAAAGGGCGATAATGGCATGCCACACCCGACGCCGTCCGACTTTGTCAGCTATTCCAAAGGCGATGATGGCATGCCACGCCTGACTTCGTTCGACCATGTATGTTGCCCAAAGGCGATGATGTCATGCCACGCCCGACGTCGTTCGACCGTGTGTGCTGCCAAAGGCGAAAATGGCATGCCACGCGCGACATCGTTCGACTGTTTGTGCTGGCCAAAGGCGATGATGGCATGCAATGCCCGACGCCGTCTGACCTTCTGTGCTGCCCAAAGGCAATGATGGCATTCCACGCCTCACGTCGTTTGATCGTGTTTGCCGTCCAAGGGCTATGATGGCATGCCACGCCCGACATCGTTCGACCGTCTGTGCTGCCCAAAGGCGATGATGGCATGCCACGCCCGACGTCGTTCGACTGTGTGTGTTGTCCAAAGGCGGTGATGGCATGTCACGCCTGACGTCCGACCGTGTGTGCTGTCCAAAAGCGAAGATGTCATGCCACGCTCGACGTTGCTGACCGTGTGTGCTATCCAAGGGCGGTGATGTCATGCCACGCCCGACGTTGCCGACTGTGTGTGCAGTCCAACGGCGGTAATGTCATGCCACGCCCGACGTTGCCGATCGTGTTTGTTTTCCAAAGGCGATGATGGCATGCCACGCCCGACGTCGTTCAATCGTGTGTGCTGCCCAAAGGCGATGATGGCATGCCACGCCCGACGTCGTTCGACCGTGTGTGCTGTCCAAAGGCGGCGATGTCATGCATCGCCCGATGATGCTGACCGTGTGTGCTATCCAAGGGCGCTGATGTCATGCCACGCCCGACGTTGCCGACCGCGTGTGTTGTCCAAGGGCGGTGATGTCATGCCACGCCCGACGTTGCCGAGCATGTGTGCAGTCCAAGGGCGGAGATGTCATGCCACGCCCGACGTTGCCGAGTGTGTGTGCTGTCCAAGGGCGGTAATGTCATCATGACACGCCCGACATTGTTGACCCTGTGTGGTGCCCAAAGGCGATGACGGCATGCCACGCCCGACGTCGTTCGACTGTATGTGCTGGCCAAAGGAGATGATGGGATGCCACGCCTGACGTCGTTAGACGGTGTTTGCCATCCAAGGGCTGTGATGGCATGCCTTGCCCGACGTCATTCGACTGTGTGTGCTGCCCAAAGGCGATGATTGCATGCCACGCCCGACGTCGTCCGACCGTGTGTGCTGTCCAAAGGTGGCGATATCATGCATCGCCCGACGATGCTGACCGTGTGTGCTGTCCAAGGGCGCAGATGTCATGCCACGCCCGACGTTGCCGACCGTGTGTGCAGTCCAAGGGCGGTAATGTCATGCCATGCCCGACGTTGACGACCGTGTGTTCTGTCCAAGGGCGTTGATTTCATGCCACGCCCGACGTTGCCGACCGTGTGTGCTGTCCAAGGGCGGTGATGGAATGCCACGCCCGACATTGCCGACCATGTGTGTTGTCCAAGGGCGGTGATGTCATGCCACGCCCGACGTTGCCGACCGTGTGTGTTGTCCAAGGGCGGTGATGTCATGCCACGCCCGACGTTGCCGAGCATGTGTGCAGTCCAAGGGCAGAGATGTCATGCCACGCTCGACGTTGCCGAGCGTGTGTGCTGTCCAAGGGCGGTGATGTCATCATGACACGCCCGACGTTGTCGACCTGTGTGTTGTCCAAGGGCGGTGATTTCATGCCACGCCCAACGTTGCCGACCGTGTGTGTAGTCCAAGTGAAGTAATGTCACGCCACGCCCGACGTTGACGATCGTGTGTGCTGTCCAAGGGCGGTGATGTCATGCCACGCCCGACGTTGCCGATTGTGTGTGCAGTCCAAGGGCAGCGATGTCATGCCACGCCCGACGATGCCGACCGTGTGTGCTATCCAAGGGCGGTAATGTCATGCCACGCCCGACGTTGCTGATCATGTGTGTAGTCCAAGGGCGGTGATGTCATTCCACGCCCGACGTTACCGAGCGTGTGTGCTGTCCAAGGGCGGTGATGTCATCATGACACGCCCGACGTTGTCGACCTCTGTGTTGTCCAAGGGCGGTGATTTCATGCCACGCCCGACGTTGCCGACCGTGTGTGTAGTCCAAGTGCGGTAATGTCACGCCACGCCTGACGTTGACGACTGTGTGTGCTGTCCAAGGTCGGTGATGTCATGCCACGCCCGACGTTGCCGATCGTGTGTGCAGTCC
>CM067870.1:17119788-17138973 GCA_034621305.1 Solanum pimpinellifolium | reverse complement strand
CGCCCTTGGACTGCACACACAATCTGCAACGTCGGGCGTGGCATGACATCACCGCCCTTGGACAGCTGACATGGTCGTCAATGTCGGGCGTCGCGTGACATTACCGCCCTTGGACTACACACACGATCGGCATCGTCTAGCGTGGAATGACTTCAGCGCCCTTGGACAGCACACACGGTCAGCAACGTCGGGCGTGGCATGACATCTCCGCCTTTGGACATCACAGACGGTCGGACGTTAGGCGTGACATGCCATCACCACTTTGGACAGCACACACGATCGAACGACATCGAGCGTGGCATGCCATCATCGCTTTTAGGCAGCACACACGGTCGAAAGACGTCTGGCGTGGCATGCCATCATAGCCCTTGGACGACAAACACGATAAAGCAACGTCAGGCGGGGCATGCCATCATCGCCATTGGGCAGCACAAACGGTCGAACAACGTCGGGCATGGAATGCAATCAAAGCCTTTGGGCGGTAAACACAGTCGATCGACGTAAGGCGTGACATACCATCATCGTCTTTAATCTAGCGGACACAGTCGAACGGCGTCGGGCATGGCATGCCTTCATCGCCCTTGGACGGCAAACATGGTCGAACGATGTCGGGCGTGGCATGCCATTATTGCCATTGGGTAGCACTGACGGTTGGACGGCGTCAGACGTTGCATGCCAACATCGCCTTTGGCCAGCACTGACAGTCAAACGATGTCGTGCGTGGCATGCCATCATCGCCTTTGGGAAGCACACAGGATCGAACGATGTCGGGCGTTGCATGCCATCATCGCCTTTGGGCAGCACACACGGTCGAACGACGTAGGGCGTGGCATGACATCACCGCCCTTGGACAACACACACGGTCGGCAACGTCAAGCGTGGCATGATAACATCACCGCCCTTGGACAGAACACACGGTCGGCAACGTCAGGCGTGGCATGACATCACCGCCCTTGGACAACAAACACGGTCGGCAATGTCGTGCGTGGCATGACATCACCGCCCATGGACAGCACACACGGTCAGCAACGTCGGGCGTGGCATGACATCACCGCCCTTGGACAACACACGGTCGGCAATGTCAGGCGTGGCATGACATCACCGCCCTTGGACTGCACACACGGTCGGCAACGTCGGGCGTGGCATGACATCACCGCCCTTGGACAACACACACGCTCGGCAACGTCGGGCATGGCATGACATCACCGCCCTTGGACTGCACACACGGTCGAACAACGTCGGGCGTGGCATGCAATCATCGCCTATGGGTAGCACAGACAATCGAACGGCGACGGGCATAGCATGCCATCATCGCCCTTGGACGGCAAACACGGTAGAACGACGTCAGGCGTGGCATGCCATCATCGCCTTGGGGCAGCACACATGGTCGGACGACGTGGGGCGTGGCATGACATCACCACCCTTGGAAAACACACACGGTCGGCAATGTCAAACGTGGCATGATGACATCATCGCCCTTGGACCGCACACACGGTCGGCAACGTCGAGCGTGGCATGACATCACCGCCCTTGGACAACACACATGGTCGGCAACGTCAGGCGTGGCATGACATCACCGCCCTTGGAAAGCACACACGGTCAGCAACGTCAGGCGTGGCATGACATCACCTCCCTTGGACACAACACATGACCTCAACGTCGGGCGTGGCATGACATTACCGCCCTTGGAATGCACACACGGTCAGTAACGTCAGGCGTGGCATGCCATCATTGCCTTTGGACTAGCTGACGCAGTTGGACGGCGTCCGGCGTGGCATGCCATCATCGCCCTTGGACGACAAAGATGGTCTAACGACGTCGGGCGTGGTATGCTATCATTGCCTTTGGACAGCACACACGGTCGAACGACATCTGGCATGGCATGCAATCATTGCCTTTGGGCAGTACACACGGTCGAACGACGTCAGGCGTGGCATGCCATCATAACCCTTGGACGGCAAACACCATCGAACGACGTCAAGCGTGTAGTGCCATCATTGCCTTTGGGTAGCACAAACGGTCGAACAATGTCAGGCGTGGTATGCCATCATAGCCCTTGGACGGCAAACACGGTCGAACGACATCTGGCGTGACATGCCATCACCGCCTTTGGACAGCACACACAGTCGAATGACGTCGGGTGTGGCATGCCATTATCGCCTTTGGGCAGCACAAATGGTCGAACGACGTCGGACGTGGCATGCCATCATCGCCTTTGGACTAGCTGACGCAGTTGGACGACGTCGGGCGTTGCATGCCATCATCACCCTTGGACGGAAAACATGGTCGAACGACGTCGGGCGTGGCATGCCATCACCGCCCTTGGATAACACACACGGTCGGCAACGTCGGGCGTGGCATGACATCACCGCACTTGGACAGCTCACACTGTCAACAACGTCGGGCGTGGCATGTTAACATCACCGCCCTTGGACAGCACACACTCTTGGCAACGTCAGGCGTGGCATGGCATCACCGCCCTTGGACTGCACACACAATCGGCAATGTCGGGCGTGACATGACATCACCGCCCTTGGATAGCACACACGGTCGTCAATGTCGGGCGTGGCGTGACATTACCGCCCTTGGACTACACACATGGTCGGCAACGGTTGGCGTGGCATGACATCGTCGCTTTTGGACAGCACACACAGTCGGACGTCAGGTGTGACATCCCATCACCGCCTTTGAACAACACACACGATCGAACGACGTCGGGCGTGGCATGACATCATCGCCTTTGGGCAGCACAGACGATCGAACGACGTCAGGCGTGGCATGCCATCATAGCCCTTGGACGGCAAACACGGTCAAACAACGTCAGGTGTGGCATGCCATCATCGCCTTTGGGGAGCACAGAAGGTCGGACGGCGTCGGGCGTTGCATGCCATCATCGCCTTTGGCCAGCACACATAGTCAAACGACGTCACGCGTGGCATGCCATCATCGCCTTTGGGAAGCACACACGGTCGAACGACGTCGGGCGCGGCATGCCATCATATCCTTTGGGCAACATACACGGTTGAATGACGTCGGGCGTGGCATGCCATCATCGCTTTTGGGCAGCACACACGGTCGAACGCCGTCAATCGTGGCATGCCATCATAGCCCTTGGGCAGCACAAACGGTCGATCATTGTCGGGCGTGGCATTCCATCATAGACCTTGGACGGCAAACACGGTCGAACGACGTCAGGCGTGACATGCAATCATCGCCTTTGGGCAGCACAAACAGTCGAACAACGTCGGGCGTGGCATGCAATCATCGCCTTTGGACTAGCTGACCCAGTCGGATGACGTCGGGCGTGGCATGCCATCATCGCCCTTGGACGGCAAACATGGTCGAACAACGTCGGGCGTGGCATGCCATCATTGCCTTTGAGCAGCACAGACGGTCGGACAACGTCGGGCTTTGCATGCCATCATCGCCTTTGGCCAGCACACACAGTCGAACGACGTCGGGCGTGGCATACCATCATCGCCTGTGGGCAGCACACACGATCGCACGATGTCGGGCGTTGCATGCCATCATATCCTTTGGGCAGCACACACAGTCGGCAACGTCGGGCGTGGCATTAAGACATCACCGCCCTTGGACAACACACATAGTTGGCAACGTCGAGCGTGGCATGATGACATCATTGTCCTTGGACAACACACACGATCGACAACGTCAACGTGGCATGACATCACCGCCCTTGGAAAACACACACGGTCGGTAACATCGGGCATGCTATGACATCACCGCCCTTGGACAGGACACACGATCGGCAATGTCGGGTGTGACATGATGACATCACCGCCCCTGGACAACACACACGCTCGGCAAGGTCGTGCGTGGCATGACATCACCGCCCTTGGACTGCACACATGGTCGGCAACATCAGGCGTGGCATGGCATCACCGCCCTTGGACAGCACACACGGTCAGTAACGTCGGGCGTGGCATGACATCGCCGCCTTTGGACAGCACACACGGTCGGCAATGTCGAGCGTGGCATGATGACATCACCACCCTTGGAAACAACACATGGTCAGGAACGTGGAGTGTGGCATAACATCACCGCCCTTGGACTGCACACATGGTCAAACAACGTCGGGCGTGGCATGCAATCATCGCCTTTGGGCAGCACAGACAGTCGAACGACATCAGGCGTGGCATGCCATCATCGCCCTTGGACGGCAAACATGGTCGAACGACGTTGGGCGTGGCATGCCATCATTGCCTTTGGGCAGCACAGACAGTCGAACGGCGTCGGGCGTGGCATGCCATCATCGCCCTTGGACGGCAAACATGGTCGAACAACGTTGGGCGTGGCATGCCATCATCGCCCTTGGGCAGCACACACGGTCGGATGACGTGGGGTGTGGCATGACATCACTGCCCTTGGACAACACACACGGTCGGAAACGTCGAGCGTGGCATGATGACATCACCGCCCTTGGACAAAACACATGGTCGGCAACGTCTAGTGTGGCATGACATCACCGCCCTTGGACAACACACACGGTCAGCAACGTCGTGCGTGGCATGATGACATCAACGCCCTTGGACAGCACACACGCTCGGCAACGTCGGGCGTTGCATGATATCACCGCCCTTGCACTGCACACACGGTTGAACAACGTCAGGCGTGGCATGCAATCATCGCCTTTGGGCAGCACTGACAGTCGAACGACGTCGGGCGTGGCATGCCATCATCGCCCTTGGATGGCAAACATGGTCGAACGACGTTGGGCGTGGCATGCCATCATTGCCTTTGGGCAGCACAGACGGTCAGACGGCGTCGGGCGTTGCATGCCATCATCGGCTTTGGCCAGCACACACAATCAAACGACGTCGGGCGTGGCATGCCATCATCGCCTTTGGGGAGCACACAGGATCGAACGATGTCGAGCGTTGCATGCCATCATCACCTTTGGGCAGCACACACGGTCGGACGACGTGGGGCGTGGCATGACATTACCTCCCTTGGAAAACACACACGATCGGCAACGTCAAATGTGGCATGATGACATCACTGCCCTTTGACCGCATACACGGTCGGCAACGTCTGGCGTGGCATGACATCACCGCCCTTGGACAACACACACGGTCGGCAACGTCGGGCGTGGCATGCCATCACCGCCCTTGGACAGCACACACGGTCAGCAATGTCGGGAGTGGCATGACATCTCCGCCCTTGGACAGAACACGCGGTCGTCAACGTCGGGCGAGGCTTGCCATCATAGCGCTTGGACGGCAAACACGGTCAAACGACATCAGGCGTGGCATGCCATCATTGCCTTTGGGAAGTACAGAAGGTCGGACGGCGTTGGGCGTTGCATGCCATCATCGCCTTTGGCCAGCACACACAATCGAACGACGTCGCGCGTGGCATGCCATCATCTCCTTTGGGCAGCACACACGGTCGAAAGACGTCGGGCGTGGCATGCCATCATCACCTTTGGGCGACATACACGGTCGAACGACGTCAGGCGTGGCATGCCATCATCGCCTTTGGACTAGCTGACACAGTCAGACGGCGTCGGGCGTGGCATGCCATTATCGCCCTTGGACGGGAAACACGGTCAAACGACGTTGGGCGTGGCATGCCATCATCGCCTTTGGAATAGCTGACACAGTCGGACGGCGTCGGGCGTGGCATGCCATTATCGCCCTTGGACGGGAAACACGGTCGAACGACGTCGGGCGTGGCATGCTATCAGCGCCTTTGGGCAGCACAAACAGTCGAACGGCGTCGGGCGTGGCATGCCATCATCGCCCTTGGGCAGCACACACAGTCAAACGGCGTCGGGCATCGCATGCCATCATCGCCCTTGGACAGCACAGACGGTCGACCGTCGTCGGGCGTGCCATGCCATCATAGCCTTGGATAGCACACACGGTCAGACGGCGTCGGGTGTGGCATGCCATCATCGCCTTTAGACAGCACAGACGGTCAGTCGTCGTCGGGCGTGGCATGCCATCATAGCCCTTGGACAGCACACACGGTCGGACGGCGTCGGGCGCTGCATGCCATCATCGCCCTTGGACCAGCACAGATGGTCGGCCATCGTCGGGCGTGGCATGCCATCATAGCCCTTGGACAGCACACATGGTCGGCAACGTCGGGCGTGGCATGACATTACCGCCCTTGGACAGCACACATGGTCGGCAACGTCGAGCGTGGCATGATGAAATCACCGCCCATGGACAGCACACACGGTCGGCAACGTCGGGCGTGGCATGCCATCATCGCCTTTGGGCAGCACATACGGTCGAACGGCGTCGGGCGTGGCATGCCATCATCGCCTTTGGGCAGCACATACGGTCGAACAACGTCGGGCGTGGCATGCCATCATAGCCCTTGGACGGCAAACACGATCAAACGACATCAGGCGTGACATGCCATCTCCGCCTTTGGACAGCACACACGGTCGGACGATGTCGGGCGTGGCATGCCATCATAGCCCTTGGACAGCACAAACGGTCGGCAACGTCGGGCGTGGCATGACATTACCGCCCTTGGACAGCACACATGGTCGGCAACGTCGAGCATGGCATGATGAAATCACCGCCCATGGACAGCACTCACGGTCGGCAACGTCGGGCGTGGCATGCCATCATCGCCTTTGGACGGCAAACATGGTCGAACGATGTCGGGCGCGGCATGCCATCATTGCCATTGGGTAGCACAGACGGTTGGACGGCGTCAGACGTTGCATGCCATCATCGCCTTTGGCCAGCACAGACAGTCAAACGACGTCGTGCGTGGCATGCCATCATCGCCTTTGGGAAGCACACAGGATCGAACGATGTCGGGCGTTGCATGCCATCATCGCCTTTGGGCAGCACACACGGTCGAACGACGTAGGGCGTGGCATGACATCACCGCTTTTGGACAACACACACGGTCGGCAACGTCGAGCGTGGCATGATGACATCACAGTCCTTGAACAGAACACACGGTCGGCAACGTCAGGCGTGGCATGACATCACCGCCCTTGGACAACAAACACGGTCGGCAATGTCTCGCGTGGCATGACATCACCAACCATGGACAGCACACACGGTCAGCAACGTCGGGCGTGGCATGACATCACCGCCCTTGGACAACACACACGGTCGGCAACGTCGGGCGTGGCATGACATCACCGCCCTTGGACTGCACACACGGTCGGCAACGTCGGGCGTGGCATGACATCACCGCCCTTGGATTGCACACACGGTCGGCAACGTAAGGCATGGCATGACATCATCACCCTTGGACAACACACACGGTCGGCAATGTCAGGCATGGCATGATGACATCACCGCCCTTGGACGGCACACACGCTCGGCAACGTCGGGCGTGACATGACATCACCGCTCTTGGACTGCACACACGGTCGGTAACGTCGGGCGTGGCATGACATGATGACATCACCGCTCTTGGACAGCACACGCAGTCGTCTACCTCGGGCTTGGCGTGACATTACCTCCCTTGGATTGCACAGTGTTGTCGTCTACCTCGGGCGTAGCGTGACATTACCTCCCTTGGAATGCACACACGGTCGGCAACGTTGGACGTGGCATGAAATCACCGCCCTTGGACAGCAAACATGGTCGGTAACTTTGGGCGTGGCCTGACATCGCCGCCTTCGGACAGCACACACGGTCGGACAACGTCGGGCGTGGCATGCCATCATCGCCTTTAGGCAGCACACATGGTTGAACGACGTCGGGCGTGGCATACCATCATAGCCCTTGGACGGCAAACATGGTCAAACGACGTCAGGCGTGGCATGCCATCATTGCTTTTGGGCAGCACAAACGGTCGAACGACGTCGAGCGTGGCATGCTATCATTGCCCTTTGACGACAAACACGGTCAAACAACGTCAGGCGTTGCATGACATCACCGCCCTTGGACAACACACACAGTCGGCAACGTTAGGCGTGGAATGATGACATCACCGCCCTTGGACAGCACACACAGTCGGCAACGTCGGGCGTGGCATGACATCACCGCCCTTGGTCAACACACACGGTTGGCAACGTCAGGCGTAGCATGAAATCACCGCACTTGGAAAGTACACACGGTCGACAACGTCGGGCGTGGCATGCTGACATCACCGCCCTTGGACAACACACATGCTCGGCAACGTCGGGCGTGGCATGACATCACCGCCGTCGGACTGCACACACGATCTGCAACGTCGGGCGTGGCATGACATCACCGCCCTTGGACAGCACACACGGTCGGCAACATCGGGCGTGGAATGATGACATCACCGCCCATGGACAACACACATGCTCGGCAACGTCGGGCGTGGCATGACATCACCACCCTTGGACTATACACACGATCGGCAACGTCAGCGTGGCATGACATCACCGCCCTTGGACAGCACACACGGTAGGCAACGTCCGGCGTGGCATGATGACATCACCGCCCTTGGACAGAACATACGGTCGGCAACGTCGGGCGTGGCATGACATCACCGCCCTTGGACAACACACACGGTTGGAAACGTCAGGCGTGGCATGAAGTCACCGCACTTGGACAGCACACACGGTCGACAACGTCAGGCGTGGCATGATGACATCACCGCCCTTGGACAACACACATGCTCGGCAACGTCGGGCGTGGCATGACATCACCGCCCTTGGACTGCACACACAATCGGCAACGTCGGGCGTGGCATGCCATCATCGCCTTTGGGGAGCACACAGGATCGAACGATGTCGAGCGTTGCATGACATCATCGCCTTTGGGCAGCACACACGGTCGGACGACGTGGGGCGTGGCATGACATCACCGCCCTTGGAAAACACACACGGTCGGCAACGTCAAACGTGGCATGATGACATCACTGCTCTTGGACCGCACACACGGTTGACAACGTCGGGCGTGGCATGACATCATCGCCCTTGGACAACACACACGGTCGGCATCGTCGGGCGTGGCATGACATCACCGCCCTTGGAAAGCACACACGGTCGGCAATGTCGGGCGTGGCATGACATCACCGCCCTTAGACAGAAACGGTCGTCAACGTCGGGCATGACATGACATTCCCACCCTTGGACTGCACACACGGTCGGTAACGTCAGGCGTGGCATTACATCAGCGCCCTTGGACAGCACACACGGTCAGCATCGTCGGGCGATGCATGACATCGCTGCCTTTGGACAGCACACACGGTCAGACGACGTCGGGCGTGGCATGCCATCATCGCCTTTGGGTAGCACACGCGGTTGAACGATGTCGGGCGTGGCATGCCATCATCGCCTTTGGAAAACAAACACGATCGGCAATGTCGGGCGTGGCATGACATTACCGCCATTGGAATGCACACAAAGTCAGCAACATCGGGCATGGCATGACATCACCGCCCTTGGATAGCACACACGGTCAGCAACGTCGAGCTTGACATGACATCTTCGCCTTTGGACAGCACACACGGTCGGACGTCAGGTGTGACATGCCATCACCGCCTTTTGGACAACACACACAGTCGGCAACGTCAGGCGTGGCATGAAATCACCGCACTTTGACATTACACACGGTTGACAATGTTGGGCAAGGCATGCTGACATCACCGCCCTTGGACAACACACATGCTCGGCAACGTCGGGGGTGGCATGACATCACCGCCCTTGGACAGTACACACGGTCGGCAACGTCGGGCGTGGCATGATGACATCACTGCCTTTGGACAGCACACACAGTCGAACGACGTCGGGCGTGGCATGATATCACCGCTCTTGGACTGCACACACAATCGGCAACATCGGGCGTGGCATGCCATCATCGCCTTTGGGGAGCACACAGGATCGAACGATGTCGAGCGTTGCTTGCCATCATCGCCTTTGGGCAGCACACACGGTCGGACGACGTGGGGCGTGGCATGGCATCACCGCCCTTGGAAAACACACACGGTCAGCAACGTCAAACGTGGCATGATGACATCACTGCTCTTGGACCGACCACACGGTCGGCAACGTCGGGCGTGGCATGACATCACTTCCCTTAGACAACACACACGGTCCGCAACGTCGGGTTTGGCATGACATCACCGCCCTTGGACTGCACACACGATCGGCAACGTCGGGCGTGCCATGACATCACTACACTTGGACAGAACACACGGTCGTCAACGTCGAGCATGACATGACATTACCGCCCTTGGATTGCACACACGATGGGCAACGTCGGGCATGGCATGACATCAGCACCGTTGGACAGTACACACGGTCGGCAACGTCGGGCGTGGCATGATAACATCACTACCTTTGGACAGCACACACAGTCGAACGACGTCGGGCGTGGCATGACATCACCGCTCTTGGACTGCACACACAATCGGCAACATCGGGCGTGGCATGCCATCATCGCCTTTGGCGAGCACAAATGATCGAACGATGTCAAGCGTTGCTTGCCATCATCGCCTTTGGGCAGCACACACGGTCAGACGACGTGGGCGTTGCATGGCATCACCGCCCTTGGAAAACACACACAGTCGGCAATGTCAAACGTGGCATGATGACATCACTGCTCTTGGACCGACCACACGGTCGGCAACGTCGGGCGTGGCATGAAATCACTGCCCTTAGACAACACACACGGTCCGCAACGTCGGGCGTGGCATGACATCACCGCCCTTGGACTGCACACACGGTCAGCAACGTCGGGCGTGCCATGACATCACCGCCCTTGGACAGAACACACGGTCGTCAACGTCGGGCATGGCATGACATTACCGCCCTTGGATTGCACACACGGTCGGCAACGTCGGGCGTGGCATGACATCAGCACCCTTGGACAGTACACACGGTCAGGATCGTCGGGCGATGCATGACATCGCCACCTTTGGACAGCACACACGGTCAGACGACGTCGGGCGTGGCATGCAATCATCACCTTTGGGAAGCACACACGGTCGAACGACATCGAGCGTGGCATGCCATCATAGCCCTTAGACGGCAAACACCGTCGAACGACGTCAAGCGTGGCATGCCATCATCGCCTTTGGGTAGCACAAACGGTCAAACAATGTCGGGCGTGGCATGCCATCATATCCCTTGGACGGCAAACACGGTCGAACGACGTCAGGCGTGACATGCCATCACCGCCTTTGGACAGCACACACGGTCGAACGACGTCGGGTGTGTTATGCCATCATCGCCTTTGGGCAGCACAAACGGTCGAACGACGTCGGGCGTGGCATGCCATCATCGCCTTTGGGCAGCACACACGGTCGAACGACGTCGGGCGTGGCATGCCATCATCACCTTTGGACTAGCTGACACAGTCGAACGGCGTCAGGCATGACATGCCATCATCTCCCTTGGACGGCAAACATGGTCGAACGACGTCAGGCGTGGCATGCCATCATTGCCTTTGGGCAGCACAGACGGTCGGATGGCGTCGGGCGTTGCATGCCATCATCGCCTTTGGCCAGCACACACAGTCGAACGATGTCGGGGGTGGCATGACATCACCGCCCTTGGACAACACACTACGGTCGGCAACGTTAGGCGTGGCATGATGACATCACCGCACTTGAATAGCACACACGGTCGGCAACGTCAGGCGTAGCATGAAATCACCGCACTTGGACAGCACACACGGTCGACAACGTCGGGCGTGGCATGTTGACATCACTGCCCTAGGACAACATACATGCTCAGCAACGTCGGGCGTGGCATGACATCACCGCCCTTGGACTGCACACACTATCGGCAACGTCGGGCGTGGCATGACATCACCGCCCTTGGACAGCACACACGATCGGCAACGTCGGGCGTGGCATAATGACATCACCGCCATTGGACAGCACGCACAGTCGAACGACGTCGGGCGTGGCATGACATCACCGCCCTTGGACAGCACACACGGTCGGCAACGTCGGGCGTGGCATGATGACATCACCACCATTGGACAGCATGCACAGTCGAATGACGTCGGGCGTGCCATGACATCACCGCCCTTGGACAACACACACGGTCGGCAACGTCAGGCGTAGCATGAAATCACCGCACTTTGACAGCACACACGGTCGACAACGCCGGGCGTGGCATGCAGACATCACCGCCCTTGGACAACACACATGCTCAGCAACGTCGGGCGTGGCGTGACATCACCGCCCTTGAACTGCACACACGATCGGCAATGTCGGGCATGGCATGACATCACCGCCCTTGGACAGCACACACGGTCGGCAACGTCGGGCGTGGCATGATGACATATTCGCCATTGGACAGCATGCACAGTCGAACGACGTCAGGCGTGGCATGACATCAACGCCCTTAGATAGCTGACATGGTCGTCAACGTCGGGCGTCGCGTGACATTACCGCCCTTGGACTACACACACGATCGGCAACGTCTGGCATGGAATGACATCACCGCCCTTGCATAACAAACATATTCATCTACTTTCCATAATCTATTCTCTAACGTTTCCCTTAACGTGGCTCTTTTGCATCATTTTCATTACTTTTACGGTTCGTACGATATTGAAACATCTTTTATTTGTGCAAATATATATATTATCATTAATTTAACATGTTTAGAAGTGTTATCGAGCATTTCCATATTTTTTCGACTTTTAATCATTATTTTATAATTTATTTTTACGCTTTTTTATTTTTTACGTCTCATTTTAAAAAATAATGTTTATACTAATTTTTCAGAATTTTCAAAAAAAATAAAAATAAAAAAATGTTGAAAAATATTTTTTTATATATATTAAGTTCATTTATGAAAGATGATGTGTGTTTGTACCTTAGAACGTGCATATATGGGTTGTACATTTCCATAAATATTCTCTTGAAAATCCATGTCTACTCATGTCACATGGCTAAAACTTTTTTAAGCATATATAAGGGGGTAGAGGTGTTAAGAGCAGCCTGAGGCACAGGCAGGCAGACGACATAGGCGTCCCGTGGGCTTAGCAGGCGTGCTGTGTTGGCGCTTGATGGCATGCATGGCTTGTCCATGCTACGCCGTTGGGCGTTTATTAAAACACGTCGGCGACATTGATGGGTCGAGTGAGGAAAATGCAGGCGGACGTCGAGGGCGTCCTGTGAGATTTGTAGGTGTGCTACGTGGGCGCTTGATGGCATGCATGGCTCGTCCGTGCTACGTCGTTGGGCGTCTATAAAAACATGCTAGCGACATTTGCGGGGCGGCTGAGGCAAAGGCAGGTGGACGTCGATGGCGTTCTGTGCACTTGACGGCATGAATGGCTCGTCCGTGCTACGCTGTTGGGCGTTTACAAAAACACGCACGCGACGTCTATGGGGCGTTTGAGGAGGTGGTAGGCGGACGTCATAGGCTTCATGTGGGCTTAGTAGGCCTGCTGCGTGGGGGCTTTACGTCATGCATGGATCGTCTGTGCTACGTCGTTGGGCATCAACAAAATCATGCCAGTGACGTCTGCGGGGAAACTGAGGCAAAAGCAGGTAGACGTCAAGGACGTCCTGTGGGCTTAGTAGGCGTGCTGCGTGGGCGCTTGATGGCATGCATGGCTCGTCTGTGCTACGCCGTTGCGATCTTACCAAAACATGCCAGCGACGTGTGGGGGATGAACGTGCGCCGCCGAGGGAACTTCACAAGATCAGTTTATAATAGTGTTTGGTGTGGAAATGGCAGTGCTTTCGGGCGAGTGGTGAGTTCTAGAGCTCTTGATACGGCTAACTCTAGACGTCGCACGCACGGGGAACGTAAGGCCATGTGCGGCCAGACGCTATGATGGACCGGGCATAGGAGGTTCCCCTTTGTGAACCTTGGTCTTCCTCCAACAATCTTTGCAGTGATTAAATTCTCAGCTCCCTTGGTCAGGCGCACAATGGCGGGTGTAGCAATGGCCTTGCAAAGAAGGCATCGGCGTCGTCGCACAACATCTCATGTCGGGCGGCGCGGTGGATGTCGGGCGTGCATTGACAGAGCTATTCACGTACGACACATGAGTGGTATTGGGAATGTGCGGTTAGGTTTTATCCTTGCTTCGAGCAGCAACGTCCTAACTCGCATGCCAATTCGGTGGCGGATGAAGCGCAATCTAGGCTGGCCGAATTTCGGATTTCTGTGTTGCATACCCAATGCCTAGGCTATGTGCACGTG
Organism: Solanum pimpinellifolium; assembly: GCA_034621305.1. NCBI lineage: Eukaryota > Viridiplantae > Streptophyta > Magnoliopsida > Solanales > Solanaceae > Solanum > Solanum pimpinellifolium. The sequence continues at coordinate 17,124,881 of CM067870.1, read as the reverse complement.
CAAATGGTCGCCTTTCGCCCCTCGCATCCCATCCGCGGGGTGAACCCAAAAGATGCTCTCGCGTCCCAATCCTTCCCTCGCTTTGTCGTGTGATGGCGTGGTCTGTGAGAGGCGCCTCGAATTCTCAGATACGGTTGACGCAGTGGGCATAGGGCCTTCACCGGCTTCTATCTGCCCAAAATGAATGCTCCTTGCGAATGACTGTCGCGCTCACCTTGGAACTGACCGTGCCCAAAAGGGCGCGTCGGGCTCATGCGGCGCGCCGCGTCGTTGAGGAATTCTACCTGGTTTATCCTGCTAGTAGTCATATGCTTGTCTCAAAGATTAAGCCATGCATGTGTAAGTATGAACAAATTCAGACTGTGAAACTGCGAGTGGCTCATTAAATCTGTTATAAATTGTTTGATGGTATCTTCTACTTGGATAACCGTAGTAATTCTAGAGCTAATACATGCAACGAACCCCGACTTCTGGAAGGGATGCATTTATTTGATAAAAGATCGACGCAGGCTATGCCCGTTGCTGCGATGATTCATGATAACTCGACAGATCGCATCGCCATCGTGCCAGCGATGCATCATTCAAATTTCTGCCCTATCAACTTTTGATGGTAGGATAGTGGCCTACCATGGTGGTAACGAGTGACGATAATTAGGGTTCGATTCCGGAGAGGGAGCCTAAGAAACGGCTACCAAATCCAAGGAAAGCAGCAGGCGCGCAAATTACCCAATCCTGACACGGGGAGGTAGTGACAATAAATAACAATATCGGGCTCTATGAGTGTGGTAATTGGATTGAGTACAATCTAAATCCCTTAACGAGGACCCATTGGAGAGAAAGTCTGGTGCCAGCAGCCGCAGTAATTCTTGCTCCAATGGCGTATATTTAAGTTGTTGTAGTTAAAAAGCTCGTAGTTGGACTTTGGGATGGGCCGACCAGTCCGCCCTAGGTGTGCACCGGTTGTCTCGTTCCTTCTGTCGGTGATGCGCTCTTGGCCTTAATTGGCCGGGTCGTGCCTCCGGCCTTATAATCAGGCAGCTTCGTCGAGCGTGTCATGCCATCATAGCCCTTGGATAGAACACACGGTCGGACGACGTCAAGCGTGGCATGCCCTCATCGCCTTTGGACAGCATAGACGGTCAGCCGTTGTCGGGCGTGGCAAGCTATCATAGCCCTTGGACAACACACACGGCCGGACGGCGTCTGGCGCTACATGCCATCATCGCCTTTGGACCAGCACAGACGGTCGGCCATCGTCGAGCGTGGCATGCCATCATAGCCCTTGGACCGCACAAACGGTCAGCCGTGACCTGCTCGCATCTGTCGTGGCTTGCGTGACATTGTTCGAGTTCTAAACAAAACATGCGAATGTTCATTCCGTACAAAAAGCAAAGGATTTTGAAACAACCTTCATCCATAATAAACATATTCATCTATTTTCCATTATCTATTCTCTAACGTTTCCGCGTAACATGGCTCTTTCGCATCATTTTCATTACTTTTACGGTTCGTACGATATTGAAACATCTTTTACTTGTGCAAATATATATATTATCATTAATTTAACATGCTTAGAAGTTTTTTCGAGCATTCCATATTTTTCTGACTCTTAATCATTATTTTATAATTTATTTTTACGTTTTTTTTACGTCACATTTTAAAAAAAAAAGTTTATTAAATTTTTTATTTAAGGTTCCCATATAAATTTTTGAATTTTTGGAGTTGATTTCATATTTTGTCTATATTCTCCCTATTTTTTTTTATCAATTTATAACTAATTTTTCGGAATTTTCAAAAAAAATTAAAATTAAAAAAATGTTGAAAAATATTTTTTAATATATATTAAGGTCATATATGAAAGATGATATGTGTTTGTACCTTAGAACGTGCATATTTGGGTTGTACATTTCCATTATGATTCTCTGGAAAATCCATGTCTACTCCTGTCACGTGGGTAAAACTTTTTTAAGCATATATAAGGGGGTAGAGGTGTTAAAGGCAGACAGAGGCGCAGGCAGCCCGACGACATAGGCGTCCCATGGGCTTAGCAGGCGTGTTGCGTGGGCGCTTGATGGCATGCATTGCTTGTCCGTGCTACGCTGTTGGGCGTACATAAAAACACGTCGGCGATGTCGATAGGTCGTGTGAGGCAAAGGAAGGCTGACGTTGAGGGCGTCCTGTGGGATTTGTAGGCGTGCTGCGTGGGCGCTTGACGGCATGCATGGTTTGTACGTGATACGTCATTGGGCGTCTACAAAAACATGCTAGCCACGTTTGCGGGGCGAGTGAGGCGAAGGCAGGCGGACGTCGATGGCGTCCTGTGGGCTTAGTAGGCGTGCTGCATGGGCGCTTGACGACTTGCATGGCTTGTCCACGCTACGCCGTTGGGAGCTTGCAAAAACATGCCGACGACATCGGGCGTGGCATGACATCACCGCCCTTGGAAAGCACACACGATCGGCAACTTCGGGCGTGGCATGATGACATCACCGCCCTTGGACAGCACACACAGTCATCAACGTCGGGCATGGCATGACATCACCGCCCTTGGACTGCACACACGGTTGGCAACGTCAGGTGTGGCATGACATCACCGCCCTTGGACAGCACACACGGTCGGCAACGTCGGGCGTGTCATGACATCGCCGCCTTTGGACAGCACACAAGGTCGGACGATGTCAGGCGTGGCATGCCATCATCGCCTTTGGGTAGCACACACGGTCGAACGACGTCGGGCGTGGCATGCCATCATTGCCCTTGGATTGCAAACACAGTCTAACGAAGTCAGGCGTGGCATTCCATCATCGCCTTTGGGCAGCACAAATGGTCGAACAACGTCTAGCGTGGCATGCCATCATAGCCCTTGGACGACAAACACGGTCAAACGACGTTAGGCGTGACATGCCATCTCCGCCTTTGGACAGCTCACACGGTCGAGCGACGTCTGTGTGGCATGCCATCATTGCCAATGGGCACGACAAACAGTCGAACGACGTCGGACATGGAATGCCATCATCGCCTTTGGGCAGCACACACGGTCGAACGACATCGGGCGTGGCATGCCATCAGCGCCTTTTGACTAGATGACATTGTTGGACGGCGTAGAGCGTGGCATGCCATCATCGCCCTTGGACGGCAAACATGGTTGAATGACTCGGGCGTGGCATGCCATCATCGCCTTTGGGAAGCACAGACGGTCGGACGGCGTCGGGCGTTGCATGCCATCATCGCCTTTGGGAAGCACACACGGTCGGACGACGTTGGGTGTGGCATAACATCACCACCCCTGGATAGCACAAAGGGTCGGCAACATCAGGCGTGGCAAGATGATATCACCGCCCTTGGGCAGCAAACACAGTTGGCAACATCGGGCGTGGCATGACATCACCTCTATTGGACTGCACACACGGTCGGCAACGTCGGGCGTGGCATGACATCACCGCCCTTGGACAGCACACAAGGTCCTCAACGTCAGGCGTGGCATGACATCACCGCCCTTCGACTGCATACACGGTCGGCAACGTCAGCTGTGGCATGACATCATCGCGCTTGGACAGCACACACGGTCGGCAATGTCGGGCGTGGCATGACATCGCCGCCTTTGGACAACACACATGGTCGGACGACGTTGGGCGTAGCATGCCATCATCGCCTTTAGGCAGCACACACGGTCGAACGACGTCAGGCGTGGCATACCATCATAGCCCATAGACGGCAAACAACGTCGACGACGTCAGGCGTGGTATGCCATAATCGCCTTTGGGCAGCACAAACGGTCGAACGATGTTGGGCGTGGCATGCCATCATAGCGCTTGAATGGCAAACAAGGTCAAACGACGTTAGGCGTGACATGCCACCACCACCTTTGGATAGCACACACGGTCGAACGACGTCAGACGTGGCATGCCAACATCGCCTTTGGGCAGCACAAACGGTCAAACGATGTCAGGCGTGGCATGCCATCATCGCCTTTGGGCCGCACACACAGTCGAACGATGTCGGGCGTGGCATGCTATCATCGCCATTGGACTAGTTGCCACTGTTGGACGGCGCCGGCGTGGCATGCCATCATTGCCTTTGTATGGCAAACATGGTCGAATGACGTCGGGCGTGGCATTCCATCATCGCCTTTGGGCAGCACAGACAGTCGGACGGCGTCGGGCATTGCATGCAATCATCGCCTTTGGCCAGCGCACACAGTCGAACGACGTCGGGCGTGGCATACCATCATCGCCTTTGGGCAGCACACACGGTCGAATGACGTCGGGCGTGGCATGCCATCATCGCTTTTAGGCAGCACACACGGTCGAACACCGTCGGTCGTGGCATGCCATTATAGCCCTTGGGCAGCACAAACGGTCGAACATTGTCGGGCGTGGCATTCCATCATTGACCTTAGACGGCAAACACAATCAAACGACGTCAGGCGTGACATGCAATCATCGCCTTTGGGTAGCACAAACAGTCGAATGACGTCGGGCGTGGCATGCCATCATTCCCTTTGGGCAGCAAACACGGTCGAACAACGTCGGGTGTGGCATGCAATCATCGCCTTTGGACTAGCTGACACAGTCGGACGACGTTGGGCGTGGCATGCCATCATCGCCCTAGGACGGCAAACATGGTCGAACGACGTCAGGCGTGGCATGCCATCATTGCCATTGGGCAGCACAGACGGTCGAACGACGTCGGGCGTTGCATAACATCATCGCCTTTGGCCAGCACACACAGTCGAACAACGTCGGGCATGGCATACCATCATCGCCTGTGGGCAGCACACACGATCGCACGATGTCGGGCGTTGCATGCCATCATCGCCTTTGGGCAACACACACAGTCGGCAACGTCGGGCGTGGCATGATGACATCACCGCCCTTGGACAACACACATAGTCGGCAACGTCGGGCGTCGCATGATGACATCACTGACCTTGGACAGCACACACGGTCGGCAACATCGGCGTGGCATGACATCACCGCCCTTGAAAACACACACGGTCGGTAACGTCGGGCATGCCATGACATCACCGCCCTTGGACAGCACACACGGTCGGCAATGTCGGGCGTGACATGATGACATCACCGCCCTTGGAC
>CM067870.1:17106115-17119288 GCA_034621305.1 Solanum pimpinellifolium | reverse complement strand
GCTCCCAACAACGTAGCACGGACGAGCCATACATGCCATCAAGCGCCCACGCAGCATGCCTACTAAGCCCACAGGACGACCTTGACATTAGCCTGCTTTTGCCTAAGTTTCCCCGCAGACGTTGCTGGCATGTTTTTGTTGACGCCCAATGGCGTAGCACGGACGAGCCATGCATGACGTCAAGCGCCCACGCAGCACGCCTACTAAGCCCACAGGACGCCATCGACGTCAGCCTGCCTTCGCCTTAGCCGCGGCGCAAACGTCGCTAGCATGTTTTTGTAGACGCCAAATGACGTAGCATGGACGAGCCATGCATGTTGTCAAGAGCCCACGCAGCACGCCTACAAATACCACAGGATGCCCTCGACGTCTATCTTCCTTTGCCTCACTCAACCCATCGACGTCACCGGCGTGTTTTTATAAACGCCCAACAGCGTAGCACGGACAAGCCATGCATGCCATCAAGCGCCCACGTAGCACGCCTGCTAAGCCCACGGGACGCCTATGTCGTCTGCCTGCCTGCGCCTCAGTCTGCCTTTAACACCTCCACCTCCTTATATATGCTTAAAAATTTTTACCCATGTGACAGGAGTAGACATGGATTTTCCAAAGAATCTTTATGGAAATTTACAACCCAAATATATACGTTCTAAGGTACAAACACACATCATCTTTCATAAATGACCTTAATATATATAAAAAAAATATTTTTGAACATTTTTTTTTTCAAAAATTTTGAAAAATTAGTAATAAATTAATAAAAAATAGGGAATATATCAAAAAAATAAGAAATCAACTCTGAAAATTCACAAATAAATATGGGAACCTTAAAATAAAAATTAATAAACTTTAGTTTTTTAAAAAGGTGGTGATATCATCATGCCACGCCCAACGTTGCCGACCGTGTGTGCTGTCAAAGGGCGGTGATGTCATGCCACGCCTGACGTAGCCGATCGTGTGTGCAGTCCAAGGGCGGTGATGTCATGCCACGCCCGACGTTGCCCAGCATGTGTGTTGTCCAAGGGCGGTGATGTCAGCATGCCACGCCCGAAGTTGTCGACCGTGTGTGCTGTCCAAGTGCGCTAATTTCATGCTACGCCTGACGTTGCCGACCGTGTGTGTTGTCCAAGGGCAGTGATGTCACACCACACCCGACGTTGCCGGCTGTGTGTGCTGTCCAAGGGCGGTGATGTCATCATGCCACGCCTAACGTTGCCGACCATGTGTGTTGTCCAAGGGCGGTGAAGTCATGCCACGCCCGACGTCGTTCGACTGTGTGTGCTAGCCAAAGGCGATGATGGCATGCAACGCCCGACGCCATCCGATCGTCTGTGCTGCCCAAAAGCAATGATGGCATGCCACGCCTGACGCCATTCAACCATGTTTGCCGTCCAAGGGAGATGATGGCATGCCATGCCTGACGCCGTCCGACTGTGTCAGCTAGTCCAATGGCGATGATGGCATGCCACGCCCGACGTCGTTCGACCGTGTGTGCTGCCCAAAGGATGATGGCATGCCACGCCCGACGTCGTTCGACCGTTTGTGCTGCCCAAAGGCGATGATGGCATGAAACACCTGACATCGTTCGACCGTGTGTGCTGTCCAAAGGCGGTGATGGCATGTCACGCCTGACGTAGTTTGACCGTGTTTGCCATCCAAGGGCTATGATGGCATGCCAAGCCCGACATTGTTTGACCGTTTGTGCTGCCCTAAGGCGATGATGGCATGCCACGCTTGACGTCGTTCGACGGTGTTTGCTGCCCAAAGGCGATCATTGCATGCCATGCTTGACGTCGTCCGACCGTGTGTGCTGTCCAAAGACGGGATGTCATGCATCGCCCGACGATGCTGACCGTGTGTGCTGTCCAAGGGCGCAGATGTCATGCCATACCCAACGTTGCCGACTGTGTGTGCAGTCTAAGGGCGGTAATTTCATGCCACGCTGTCGTTGACGAGCGTGTGTGCTGTCCAAGGTCGTTGATGTCATGCCACGCCCGACGTTGCCGACCGTGTGTGCTGTCCAAGGGCGTTGATGTCATGCCACGCCCAACGTTGCCGACCGTGTGTGTTGTCTAGGGGCGGTGATGTCATGCAACGCCCGACGTTGCCGACCGTCTGTGCTACCTAAAGGCAATGATTGCATGCCACGCCCGATGTCGTTCGCCCATGTTTGCCGTCCAAGGGCGATGATGGCATGCCATGCCCGATGCCGTTCGACTGTCTATGCTGCCCGAAGGGGATCATCGCATGCCACGCCTGATGTCGTTGCTGACCGTGTGTGTTTTCCAAGGGAGGTGATGTCATGCCACGCCCCACATCGTCCGACTGTGTGTGCTGCCCAAAGGCGATGATGGCATGCAACGCCTGTCATCGTTCGATGTTGTGTGCTTCCCAAAGGCGATGATGGCATGCCACGCCCGACGTCGTTTCACTGTGTGTGCTGGCCAAAGGCGATGATGGCATGCAACGCCTGACGCCGTCCGACTGCCCATGCTGCCCATAGGCAATGATGGCATGCCACGCCTGACGTCGTTCGACCATGTTTGCCGTCCAAGGGCGATGATAGCATGCCACGCCCGACGTCGTAGGACCGTGTGTGCTACCCAATGGCGATGATGGCATACCACACCCGACGTCGTTCGACCGTGTGTGCTGTCCATAGGCGGTGATGGCATGTCACGCCTGAAGTCGTTCAACCGTGTTTGCCATCCAAGGGCTATGATGGCATGCCACGCCCAACATTGTTCGACCGTTGGTGCTTCCTAAAGGCGATGATGGCATGCCACGCTTGACGTCGTTCGACGGTGTTTGCCGTCCAAGGGCTATGATGGCATGCAATGCCCGACGTCGTCCGACCTTCTGTGCTGCCCAAAGGAGATGATGGCATGCCATGCCCGACGTCGTTCGACCATGTTAGCCGTCCAAGAGCGATAATGGATTTCCACGACCGACGCCGTCTAACTGTGTCAGCTAGTCCAAAAGCGATGATGGCATGCCACGCCCGATGCCGTTCGACCGTGTGTGCTGCCCAAAGGCGATGATGGCATTCCACGCCCGACGTCGTTCGACCGTTTGTGCTGCCCAAAGACGATGATGGCATGCCTTGCCCAGCATCGTTCGACCGTGTGTGCTTTCTTAAGGCGGTGATGACATGTCACGCCTAACATCGTTCGACCGTGTTTTCCGTTCAAGGGCTATGATGACATGCCACGCCTAACATCGTTCGACCATTTCTGCTGCCCAAAGGCAATGATGGCATGCCACGCCTGACGCCGTCGACGGTGTTTTCCATCCAAGGGCTATGATGGCATGCCACGCCTAACGTCGTTCTACCGTGTGTGCTTCCCAAAGGCGATGATGGCATGGCACGCCCGACATCGTCTTACCGTGTGTGTTGTCCTAAGGCGACGATGTCATGCCACGCCCGAAGTTGCCGACCGTGTGTGCTGTCCAAGGGCGGTGATGTCATGCCACCCCGACGTTGCCGACCGTATGTGCAGTCCAAGGGCGATGATGTAATGCAACGCCCGACGTTGGCGACGGTGTGTGCAGTCCAAAGGCGGTGATGTAATGCCACGCCTGACATTGCCGACCGTGTGTGCTGTCCAAGGGCGGTGATGTCATCATGCCACGCCCGACGTTGCCGACTGTGTGTGCTGTCAAAGGGTGGTGATGTTATGCGACGCTTGACATTGTCCGACTGCCTGTGCTGCCAAAACGCGATGATGGCATGCAACGCCCGACATCGTTAGACCGTGTGTGCTGCCCAAAGGCAATGATGGCATGCCATGCCAGATGTCGTTCGACCGTGTGTGCTGTCCAAAGGTAGAGATGGTATGTCACGCCTGACGTCGTTTGACCGTGTTTGCCGTCTAAGGGCTATGATGGCATGCCATGCCCGACGTCGTTCGACCGTCTGTGCTGCCCAAAGACGATGATGGCATGACACACTCGACATCGTTCGACCGTGTGTGCTGTCCAAAGGCAGAGATGGCATGTCACGCCTAATGTCGTTCGACCGTGTTTACCATTCAAGGGCTATGATGACATGCCACGCCTGACATCGTTCGACCATTTCTACTGCCCAAAGGCAATGATGGACTGCCACGCCTGACGGCGTCGCCGGTGTTTTCCGTCCAAGGGCTATGATTGCATGCCACGCTCGACATCGTTCGACCGTGTTTGCCATCCAAGGGCGATGATTGCATACCACACCCGACGCCGTCCGACTGTGTCAGCTAGTCCAAAGGCGATAAAGGCATGCCACGTGTGATGTCCTTCGACCGTGTGTGCTGCCCAGAGGCGATGATGGCATGCCCTGCCCGACGTTGTTCGACCGTGTGTGCTGCCCAAAGGGGATGATGACATGCCATGCCCGACGTCGTTCTACCGTGTGTGCTTCCCAAAGGCGATGTTGGCATGCCACGCTCGACGTCGTTCGGCTATGTGTGTTGGCTAAAGGCGATGATGGCATGAAACGCCCGACGTTGTCCGACCATTTGTGCTGCCCAAAGGCGATGATAGCATGCCACGCCCGACGTCGTCCGACCATGTGAGTTGTCCAACGGTGGCGATGTCATGCCACGCCCGACGTTGCCGACCGTGTGCGCTGTCAAAGAGCGCTGATGTCATGCCACGCCTGACGTTGCCGACTGTGTGTGCAGTCCAAGGGTGGTGATGTCACACCATGCCCGACGTTGCGGACTGTGTGTGCTGTCCAAGGGCGGTGATGTGATCATGCCACCCCCGATGTTGCCGAGCGTGTGTGCTGTCCATGGGCAGTAATGTTATCCCACGCCCGATGTTGTCCAACAGTGTGTGCTTCCCAAAGGCGATGATGGCATGCAACGCCCGACGTCGTTCGACCATGTGTGCTGCCCAAAGGCGATGATGGCATGCCATGCCTGACGTCGTTCAACCGTGTGTGCTGTCCAAAGGCGGAGATGGCATGTCTCGCCTGACGTCGTTTGACCGTGTTTTCCGTCCAAGGTCTATGATGGCATGCCATGCCAGACGTTGTTCGACCATTTGTGCTGTCCAAAGGTGGTGATGGCATGTCACGCCTGACGTCTGACCATGTGTGCTGTCCAAAGGCGGAGATGTCATGCCACGCCGGACGTTGCTGACTGTGTGTGCTGTCCAAGGGCGGTGATGTCATGCAATGCCCGACGTTGGCGATCGAGTGTGTAGTTAAAGGGAGGTAATGCCACGTCCTACGTTGTTCGACCGTGTTTGCTGCCCAAAGGCGATGATGGCATGCCACGCCCGACGTCCTTCGACTGTTTGTGCTGCCCAAAGGCGATGATGGCATGCCAACACGACGTCGCTTGACCATGTGTGCTGTCCAAAGCCGGTGATGGCATGTCACGCCTGACGTCGTTCGACCGTGTTTTCCGTCCAAGGGCTATGATGGCATGCCACGTCTGACATTGATCGACCGTTTGTGCTGCCCAAAGGCGATGATGGCATGCCACGCTTGACGTCGTTCGACGGTGTTTGCCGTCCAAGGCCTATAATGGCATGCCATGCCCGACGTCGTTCGACCGTATGTGCTGCCCAAAGGCGATGATGGCATGCCACATCCGACGTCGTTCAACCATGTGTGCTTCCCAAAGTCGATGATGGCATGCCACGCCCGACATCGTTCGACTATGTGTGCTTGCCAAAGGCGATGATGGCATGCAATGCCTGACGCAGTCCGACCGTCTATGCTGCCCAAAGACGATGATGGCATGCCACGCCCGATGCCGTTCGACTGTCTGTGCTTCCCAAATGCGATGATTGCATGCCACGCCCGACGTCGTTCGATCGTGTGTGCAGTCCAAGGGCTGTGATGTCATGCCACGCTCGACGTTGTCGAGTGTGTGTGCTGTCCAAGTGCGGTGATGTCATGCCTTGCTCGACGTTGACGACCGTGTGTGTTGTCCAAGGGAGGTGATGTCATGCCACGCCTGACGTTACCGACCGTGTGTGCTGTCCAAAGGTGATTATGGCATGCCACGCCCGACGTCATTCAACCGTGTGTGCTGCCCAAAGGCGATGATGGCATGCCATGCCAGACGCCATTCGACTGTGTGTGTTGTCCAAAGGCGGTGATGGAATGTCACGCCTGACGTCATTCGACCGTGTTTGTCGTCCAAAGGCTATGATGGCATGCCACGCCCGACGTCGTTCGACCGTGTGTGCTGCCCAAAGGCGATGATTGCTTGCCACGCCCGACGTCGTTTGACCGTGTGTGTTGTCCAAATGTGGCGATGTCATGCATCGCCGATGATGCTGACCGTTTATGCTGTCCAAGGACACTGATGTCATGCCAAACCCGATGTTGACGACCATGTATGTTGTCCAAGGGCGGTGATGTCATGCCACGCGCGACGTTGCCGATCGTGTGTGCTGTCCAAGGGCGGTGATGACATGCCATGCCCGACATTGCCGACCGTGTGTGTTGTCCAAGGGCGGTGATGTCTTGCCACGCCCGATGTTGCCGACCGTGTGTGCTATCCAAGGGCAGTGATGTCATCATGCCACGCTCGATGTTGCTGACCGTGTGTGTTTTCTAAGGGTGGTGATGTCATGCCACGCCCCAAGTCGTCCGACCGTGTGTGTTGCCTAAAGGCGATGATGGCATGCAAAGCACGACATCGTTCGATCCTGTGTGCCCCCCAGAGGCGATGATGGCATGCCACGCTCGACGTCGTTTGACTGTGTGTGCTGGCCAAAAGCCATGATGGCATGTAACGCCCGACGTAGTCCGACCATCTGTGCTACCCAAAGGCAATGATGGCATGCCACGCCTGACGTCGTTCGACCATGTTTGTCGTCCAAGGGCGATGATGGCATGCCATACCCAACGCCGTTCGACTGTCTGTACTGCCCAAAGGCGATGATTGCATGCCACGCCCAACGTCGTTCGATCGTGTGTGCAGTCCAAGGGCGGTGATGTCATGCCACGCCTGACGTTGCTGAGTGTGTTTCCTGTCCAAGGATGGTGATGTCATAATTCCACGCCCGACGTTGCCGACTGTCTGTGTTGTCCAAGGGAGGTGATGTCATGCCACGCCCGACGTTGCCGACCGTGTGTGTTTTCCAAAGCCGACGATGTCATGCCACGCCCAACGTTGTCGACTGTGTGTGCTGTCCAAGGGCGGTAATGTCATGCCACGCCCGACGTTGACGACCTTGTGTGCTTTCCAAGGGTGGTGATGTCATGTCACGCCTCACTTTGCCGACCGTGTGTGCAGTCCAAGGGCGGTGATGCCATGCCACGCTCGACGTTGCCGACCATGTGTGCTGTCAAAGGGCTGTGATGTTATCATGCCACGCCCGACATTGTCGACCGTGTGTGCTGTCCAAGGGCGGTGATGTCATCATGCCACGCCTAACGTTGCCAACCGTGTGTGCAGTCCAAGGGCGGTAATGTCATGCCACGCCGGACGTTGACGACCTTGTGTGCTGTCCATGGGTGGTGATGTAATGTCACGCCCGACTTTGCCGACCGTGTGTGTAGTCCAAGGGCGGTGATGTCATGTCACGCTCGACGTTGCCGACCATGTGTGCTGTCCAAAGGCGGTGATGTCATCATGCCACGCCCGACGTTGTCGACTGTGTGTGCTGTCCAAGGGCGGTGATGTCATCATGCCACGCCCGACGTTGCCGACCGTGTGTGCTGTCCAAGGGCGGTGATGTCATGACACGCCCGACGTCGTGCGACCGTGTGTGCTGCCCAAAGGCGATGATGGCATGCAACGCCCGACGTCGTTCGAACATGTGGGCTGCCCAATGGCGATAGTGGAATGCCATGCCTGACGTCGTTTGATCGTGTTTGCCGTCCAAGGGCTATGATGGCATGCCACGCCCGACGTCGTTTGACCGTGTGTGCTGCCCAAAGGCGACGATGGCATGCCACGCCCGGCGTCGTCCTACCGTGTATGCTGTCCAAAGGCGGTGATGTCATGCCACGCCTGACGTTGACGACCGTGTGTGTTATCGAAGGGCGGTGATGTCATGCCACGCCCGACGTTGCCGACCGTGTGTGCAGTCAAAGGGGGGTGATGTCATGCCACGCCCGACGTTGTCGATCATGTGTGCTGTCCAATGGAGGTAATGTCATCATGACACGCCCGACGTTGTTGACCGTGTGTGCTGTCCAAGGGCGGTGATGTCATGCCACGCCCGATGTCGTCGGCATGTTTTTGCAAGCTCCAACGGCTAGCACGGACGAGCCATGAATGCCATCGAGCGCCCAAGCAGCACGCCTACTAAGCCCACAAAACGCCCTTGACGTCCGCATGCTTTTGCCTATGTTTCCTCGCAGACGTCGCTGACATGTTTTTGTTGACGCCCAACGGCGTAGCACGGACGAGCCATGCATGCCTTCAAGCGCCCATGCAGCACGCCTACTAAGCCCACTGGACGCCCATGACGTCCGCCTGCCACCTCCTCAAACGCGCCGCAGACGTCACGGCGTGTTTTTGTAAATGCCTAACAACATAGCACGGAAGAGCCATGCATGCCGTCATGCGCCCATGCATCACGCCTACTATTCCCACAGGACGCCATCGACGTCCGCCTGCCTTCACCTCAGCCGCCTCGCAAACGTCGCTAGCATGTTTTTGTAGACGCCCAACGACGTAGCACGGACGAGCCATGCATGCCGTCAAGCGCCCACACAGCACGCCTACAAATCCCACAGCACGCCCTCGACGTGCGCCTGCCTTTGCCTCACTCGACCCATCGACATCACCGACGTGTTTTTATAAAAGCCCAACACTGTAGTACGGACAAGCCATGCATGCCATCAAGCGCCCACGCAACACGCTTGCTAAGCCCACGGGACGCCTATGTCGTCTGCCTGTCTATCCCTCAGTCAGCGTTTAACACCTCTACCCCTTTATATATGCTTAAAAAAGTTTTATCAATGTGACAAGAGTAGACATAGATTTTCCAGAGAATCTTTATGGAAATGTATAACCCAAATATGCACGTTCTAAGGTACAAACACACATCATCTTTCATAAATGACCTTAATATATATAAAAAAATATTTTTCAACATTTTTTTTTATTTTTATTTTTTTCAAAAATTCCCAAAAATTAGTAATAAATTAATAAAAAATAGGGATAATATCGAAAAAATATGTAATCAACTCCGAAAATTCAAAAATAAATTTGGGAACCTTAAAATAAAAAATTTCATAAACTTTATTTTTTAAAATGAGATGAAAAAAATAGAAAAGCGTAAAAATAAATTATAAAATAATGATCTTCGAAAAAATATGGAAATGCTCGAAAACACTTCTAAACATGTTAAATTAATGATAATATATATATTTGCATAAATAAAAGATGTTTTAATATCGTACGAACCGTAAGAGTAATGAAAATGATGCAAAAGAGCCACGTTAGGCAGAAACGTTTGAGAATAGATTATGGAAAGTAGATGAATATGTTTGTTATGCATAAAGGTTGTTTCAAAATCCTTTGATTTATGTACGGCATGAACATCCGCATGTTTTGTTTAGAACTCGAACAATGTCACGCAAGCCACGACCGATGCGGGCAGGCCACGGCCGACTGTTGTATGCACGCACGTCCGACGACGGCTGACCGTTTGTGCTGTCTAAGGGCTATGATGACATGCCACGCCCGACGATGGCCGACCTTCTGTGCTGGTCCAAGGGCGATGATGGCATGCAGCACCCGACGCCGTCCGACCGTGTGCGCTGTCCAAGGGCTATGATGGCATGCCACGCCCGACGGCGGCCGACCGTCTGTGCTGTCCAAGAGCGATGATGGCATGCGATGCTCGACGCTGTCCGACCGTCTGTGCTGCCCAAGGGCGATGATGGCATGCCACGCCTGACGTTGTTCGACTGTCTGTGCTGACCAAAGGCGTGATTGCATGCCACGGCCGATGTCGTTCGACCGTGTTTGCCGTCCAAGGGCGATGATGGCATGCCACGCCCGACGCTGTCCTACTGTGTCAGCTAGTCCAAAGGCGATGATGGCATGCCACGCCCGACGTCGTTCGACCGTGTGTGCTACCCAAAGGTGATGATGGCATGCTACGCCGACGTCGTTCGAGCGTTTGTGTTGCCCAAAGGCGATGATGGCATGCCACGCCTTGTGTCGTTCGATCATGTGTGCTGCCCAGAGGCGATGATGGCATTCCACGCCCGACGTCGTTCTACCGTGTGTGCTGCCCAAAGGCGATGATGGCATGCCACACACGACATCATTCGACCGTGTGTGCTGCGCAAAGGTAATGATGTCACGCCATGCCCGACGTCGTTCGATCGTGTGTGCTGCCCAAAGGCGATGATTGCATGCCAAGCCCGACGTCATTCGACCGTGTGTGCTGCCCAAACGAGATGATGGCATGCCACGCCCGACGTCGTTCGACCATTTGTGCTGCCCAAAGGCGATGATGGCATGCAACGCCCGACGCCGTTCAACCGTCTGTGCTACCCAAAGGCGATGATGGCATGCCATACCTGACGTCGTTCGACCATGTTTGCCGTCCAAGAGCGATGATGGCATGCCATGTCCGACGCCGTCCAATTATGTCAACTAGTCCAAAGGCGATGATATCATGCCACGCCCAACGTCGTATGACCGTGTGTGCTGCCCAAAGGCGATAATGGCATGCCACGCCCGACGTCTTTCGACCTTTTTTGCTGCCCAAATGCGATGATTGCATGCCACGCCCGGCGTCATTTGACCGTGTGTGCGGTCCAAAGGCGGTGATGGCATATCACGCCTAACGTCATTCGACCGTGTTTGCCATTCAAGGGCTATGATGGCATGCCACGCCCGACATCGTTCCACCGTTTGAATTGCGCAAAGGGGATGATGGCATGCCACGCCTAACGCCGTCGACGGTGTTAACCGTCAAAGGGCTATGATGTCATGCCACACCCGACGTTGTTCGACTGTCTGTGCTGCCCAAAGGCGTGATTGCATGCCACACCCGACGTCGTTCGACCGTGTTTGCCGTCCAAGGGCGATGATGGCATGCCACGCCTGACGCTGTCCGACTGTGTCAGCTAGTCCAAAGGCGATGATGACATGCCACGCCCAACATCGTTCGACCGTGTGTGCTGCCCTGAGGCGATGATGGCATTCCACGCCCGACGTCGTTCGACCGTGTGTGCTGCCCAAAGGCGATGATGGCATGCCACACACGACGTCGTTCGACCGTGTGTGTTGCCCAAAGGCAATGATGTCACGCCATGCCCGACGTCGTTCGATCGTGTGTGCTACCCAAAGGCGATGATTGCATGCCACGCCCAACGTCATTCGACCGTGTGTGCTGCCCAAAAGAGATGATGGCATGCCACGCCCGAGGTCGTTTGACCATTTGTGCTGCCCAAAGGCGATGATGGCATGCAACGCCCAACGCAGTCTGACCGTCTGTGCTGCCCAAAGGCGATGATGGCATGCCATGCCCGACGTAGTTCGACCATGTTTGCCATCCAAGAGCGATGATGGCATGCGATGTCCGACGCCGTCCAACTATGTCAGCTAGTCCAAAGGCGATGATATCATGCCACGCCCGACATCGTTTGACCGTGTGTGCTGCCCAAAGGCGATGATGGCATGCCACGCCTGACGTCGTTCGACCTTTTTTGCTGCCCAAATGCGATGATGGCATGCCACGCTCGGCGTCATTCGACCGTGTGTGCTGTCCAAAGGCGGTGATGACATATCATGCCTAACGTCATTCTACCGTGTTTGCCATTCAAGGGCTATGATGGCATGCCACGCCCGACATCGTTCCATCGTTTGTGTTGCCCAAAGGCGATGATGGCATGCCACGCCTGACGCCGTCGATGGTGTTTGTCGTTCAACGGCTATGATGTCATGCCACGTCCGACATCGTTCGACCGTTTGTGCTTCCCAAAGGCGATGATGGCATGCCATGCCATGCTGTTTGACTGTCTGTGCTGCCCAAAGGTGATGATTGCATGCCACACCCAACGTCATTTGACCGTGTGTGCAGTCAAAGGGCAGTGATGTCATGCCATGCCTGACGTTGCCAAGCGTGTGTGCATTGCAATAGAGGTGATGTCATCATGCCACGCCCGATGTTGCCGATTTTGTATGCTGTCCAAGGGCGGTAATGTCATGCCACGCCTGACGTTGCCGACCATGTGTGCAGTCCAAGGGTGGTTATGTAATGCCACACCTAACGTTGCCGACCGTGTGTGCTGTCCAAGGGCGGTGATGTCATCAAGCAATGCCCGATGTTGCCGACCGTGTGTGCTGTGCAAGGGCGGTGATGTCATGCCACGCCGGACATCGTGCGACCGTGTGTGCTGCCCAAAGGCGATGATGGCATGCAACGCTTGACGTCGTTCGATCTGGTGTGCTCCCCAAAGACGATGATGGCATGCAACGCCTGACGCCGTCCGACCATCTGTGCTACCCAAAGGCAATGATGGCATGCCACGCCCGACGTCGTTCTACCATGTTTGTCGTCCAAGGGCGATGATGGCATGCCACGCCCGACGCCGTCCGACTGTGTCAGCTAGTCCAAAGGCGATGATGGCATGCCACGCCTGACGTTGTTCGACCGTGTGTGCTGCCAAAAGGCGATGATTGCATGCCACGCCCGATGTTGTTCGGCCGTGTGTGCTGCCCAAAGGCGATGATGGCATGCCACGCCCAACGTCGTTCGACCGTGTGTGCTGCCCAAAGGCTATGATGGCATGCCATGCCAAACGTCGTTCGACTGTGTGCAGGCCAAAGGCGATGATGGCATGAAACGCCCGACGCCGTCCGACTGTCTGTGCTGCCCAAAGGTGATGATGGCATGCCATGCCCGACGTCGTTCGACCATGTTTGCCGTCCAAGAGCGATGATGGTATGCCACGACCGACACCGTCCAACTGTGTCAGCTAGTCCAAAGGCGATGATGGCATGCTACGCCCGACGTCGTTCGACCGTGTGTGCTGCCCAAAGACGATGATGGCATGCTACGCCGACGTCGTTCGAGCGTTTGTGCTGTCCAAAGGCGGCGATGTCATGCCACGCCCGATGTTGCCGACCGTGTGTGCTGTCCAAGGGCGGTGATTTCATGCCATGCCCGACGTTGCCGACCGTGTGTGCAGTCCAAGTGCGGTGATGTCATTCCACGCTCGACATTGCCGACCGTTTGTGCTGTCCAAAGGCA
>CM067870.1:17073615-17101115 GCA_034621305.1 Solanum pimpinellifolium | reverse complement strand
ATCTTCTGTGCCTTTACCATGGGAACCATAAATGTTCCTCCTTTATCCATGATCATCAATTGTTGGAGATAAGGACCGATCACTGTATGGCACTGCTGGAAGAACTCCTGCCCAAGAATAATATCATAGATATCTAAGGGAGCTACGATGAACTTATTTTTTCCTTGCCAGTCGCCTATCGTGATGCTCACTCCGTGTGAAACTCCATCCATAGGAGTTGGTGGTGCATTGACCGTCTTGAGTTGGATGTTGCTTGGACTATAACGCAACCCCAACCTCGTTGCTGCCGTCTTGGCCATGAGATTGGCCTCTGCACCAGTGTCGACAAACACACAAGCATGTTTCCCTCTGATCGTGATGTTGACACATTGAGCGCATGCCTTAGACATCGCAAGCCCTGCAACGCATGATTCAGCTTTGCTTGCCTTGGCTTCTCTTACCTTGGCGTCTTTGATGGTTGCTTGGTGACAGCTCCACATAGACTTATCAAGCCCAACTGCTTAGTATCCTTGACTTCATTTTATTCTTGAGCTTCCTTTTCCTTCCGCTCTCAGAGGATACCACCAAGACTCTTCAGTTTAGGGCGCTTTGCATAAATATGTGGCCCGCTGCATATGTAGCAACCATCTCCCTTGGAAACCTGTTTCCTCACCGTGTTACCACGATCTCCGTATTTCTTGCCGTTGGATTTGTAGGTGTCACGCCTGTGAGGCCGTTGCTCCTCGCCTCGCCTCTTGGATTGTTGCTGTTGCTCCTCACCTTTGGCACAATCTTCCCCACTATCATCATGACTCCCTTCCTCGTCGTCCTCCTCGGCACTGTGAGACTTCTCCTGCCTGAAGTCTGTCAAGGCTTCGGCCTTTGTGATGGCTTCATCAATAGTCTCGACCTGTCGCCGTTCCAACTCCGTTCTGGCCCAATTTTGCATCCCATCCAGGAAGTGGAACAACATATCTTCATTCGTGAGGTTGGGAATCTGAAGCGTAAGGGTGGTGAACTCCCGCACATACGCGCGTATGCTGCCTATTTGCTTTAACTCCCTAAACTTGTGCTTTGCCTCATAGATGACGTTGTTAGGGAAGAACGCTTTCTTGAACTCCTCGCGGAATTGCTTCCACGTGTTCATAGTGCATGTCCCATTCTTGATGTCGGACTCTTTACGCCTCCACCATAGCATGTCCATCTCCGAAAGATACAACATAGCAGTGTTGATCTTGTTCACATCACTTCGCACCCGACTACACTTGAAGTAATTCTCCAAGTACCATAGGAAATTCTCCACCTCCTGTGCGTCGCGGACGCCTGGGAGCCTCGACTCTGGACTCCCTTTCCCGATCAAGTGATGTGGATCCACCAACCTCCATGTCTTCCTTGAGTGCGTCCACTTCGGCCTCCAACGACTCAATCGCGCCGAGTGCTTCCATAAGCCTGAACTCTAAGGAAGTAATGGTCACTTTCATCTCGAACTCGGCCCGCTGGCCTGCCTCTAACTCCTTTCGGATGTTGTCGTTCTCCTCAAGGGTGAAGTCTTCAAGGGTTTTGAATTTGTTGTCCGCCCCATTCAAGCGGCGGCCTAATATCTCAACGGCCTGCCTTGCCATTTCTACCCTTGCAATCCACTCTTCTCCGGCAGTAATGTCAACGACATCCTCGCTGGTCTCTTCGTCACGTCCATTGACAATTGTGGGTGGGCGAGATGTTTGCACCTCGCTTGGTGTGGGCTCGGGCAGAATCCATCCATTTCCCTTCTGCTGCTTCTTCCATTTCTTATTCTTTTTTCCTCCATCCGTGCGGACGTTGGTGGTGCTAGTGCCGATAACGTCTCCTTCATTCGTCACTCTCTTACGATCAACCTGCTCTGATACCACTTGTCACGGACCTAGAGAATTTGACAAGACTCTGTGCGGCACTTGACAACTTACTCATGATCTCGTAAGATTAAGTCAGTCTTTCTACTCGGAACACTAAGTGAATAAGAAGAAAGACAAAGACAGAACTTTGGAAGAGAGGACTTGTATTTTATTATTCAGTTGATGGATGATTTACAAATACAATGACTCTCCTATTTATACTACTCCCTAAGCCTAAGAGTAAATAAATGCTGCTATACAAGTCCCTAAGTACATGCACTCAATACATGTTCTACATTCCTAGAATATGTCTCTAGCTCTTCCAAAAAGCTCCTATAATTCTCTAGTCTGCCCCAAGAATCTAGAAGGCTCTAGAGTCTTGCAGAAGCCTCTCCAAGGCTATTGGACCGCCTTCCCCCTTCGTATGCTGTGAACTTGCTGGAAATTTGGCGGGATGTCACAGTACGCTTGCTTTGAGCACTCTAATTTCTTCAAAGTAACAGTGCCGGAGGCACGACCCGGCAAATTAAGGCCAAGAGCACATCACCGATAGAAGGGACGAGACAACCGGTGCACACCTAGGGCGGACCGGTCGGCCCATCCCAAAGTCCAAGTACGAGATTTTTAACTACAACAACTTAAATATACGCTATTGGAGCAGGAATTACTGCGGCTGCTGTCACCAGACTTGCCCTCCAATGGGTCCTCGTTAAGGGATTTAGATTGTACTCATTCCAATTACCACACTCATAGAGCCCGGTATTATTATTTATTGTCACTACCTCCCCGTGTCAGGATTGGGTAATTTGCGCGCCTGCTGCCTTCCTTGGATTTGGTAGCCGTTTCTCAAGCTCCCTCTCCGGAATCGAACCCTAATTCTCGTCACTCGTCACCACCATGGTAGGCCACTATCCTACCATCAAAAGTTGATAGGGAAGAAATTTGAATGATGCATCACCGGCACGATGGCCACGCGATCTGTCGAGTTATCATGAATCATCGCAGCAACGGGAAGAGCCCGCGTTGATCTTTTATCTAATAAATTCATCCCTTCCAGAAGTCGGGGTTTGTTGCACGTATTAGCTCTAAAATTACTACGGTTATCCGAGTAGTAGATACCATCAAACAAACTATAACAGATTTAATGAGCCACTAGCAGTTTCACAGTCTGAATTTGTTCATACTTACACATGCATGGCTTAATCTTTGAGACAAGCATATGACTACTAGCAGGATCAACCAGGTAGAATTCTTCAACGACGTCGCGCGCCGCATGAGCCTGGCGCGCCCTTTTGAGCACGGTCAGGTCCAAGGTGAGCGCGGCAGTCATTTGCAAGGAGCATTCATTTTGGGCAGATAGAAGCCGGTGAAGGCCCCATGCCCACTGCATCTACCGTATCCGAGAATTCGAGGCACCGCTCACAGACCACGCCATCGCACGATGAAGCGAAGGAAGGATTGGGACGCGAGAGCATCTTTTGGGTTCACCCCGCAGATGGGATGCGAGGGGCGAAAGGCGACCGTTTGCACGTGCACATAGCCTAGGCATTGGGTATGCAGCACAAAAATCCGAAATCCGGCCAGCCTAGATTACGCTTCATCCGCCACCGAATTGGCATGCGAGTTAGGACGTCGCTGCTCGAAGCAGGGATCAAACCTAACCACACATTCCCAATACCACTCATGTGTCGTACGTGAATAGCTCTGTCAATGCACGCTCGATATCCACCCCGCCGCCCGACATGAGGTGTGTTGCGACGACGCCGATGCCTTCTTTGAAAGGCCAATGCTACACCCGCCGTTGTGCGCCTGCCCAAGGGAGTTGAGAATTTAATCACTGCAAAGATTGTTGGAGGAAGACCAAGGTTCACAAAGGGGAACCTCCTATGCCCGGTCCATCATAGCGCCTGGCCGCACATGGCATTACATGCCCCGTGTGTGCGACGTCTAGAGTTAGCCGTAACAGGAGCTCTAGAACTCACCACTCGCCCGAAAGAACTGCCGTTTCCACACCAAACACTATTATAAACCGATCTTGAGAAGTTCCCTCGGTGACGCACGTTCATCCCGCAGACGTCGCTGGCATGTTTTGGTAAGCGCCCAACGGCGTAGCACGGACGAGCCATGCAAGCCATCAAGCGCCCACGCAGCATGCCTACTAAGACCACAGGACGCCCTTGACGTCTGCCTGCTTTTGCCTCAGTTTCCACGCAGACGTCACTGGCATGATTTTGTTGACATCCAATGATGTAGCACAGACGATCCATGCATGCCGTAAGGCCACCACGCAACAGGCCTACTAAGCCCACATAACGCCCATGACGTCCGCCTACCAACTCCTAAAACGCCCCGCAAACGTCGCGTGCGTGTTTTTGTAAACGCCCAACAGCGTAGCACAGACGAGCCATGCATGCCTTCAAGTGCCCACGCAGCACGCCTACTAAGCCCACAGAACGCCATCGACGTTCACCTGCCTTCGCCTCAGCCGCCCCGCAAACGTCGCTAGCATGTTTTTATAGACGACCAACGACGTAGCACGGACGAGCCATGCATGCCGTCAAGCGCCCACACAGCACGCCTACATATCTCACAGGACACCCTCGACGTCCGCCTGCATTTGCCTCACTCGACCCATCGACGTTGCCGACGTGTTTTAATAAACGCCCAACGACGTAGCACGGACAAGCCATGCATGCCATCAAGAGCCAACGCAGCACGCCTGCTAAGCCCACGGGACGCCTATGTCGTCTGCCTGCCTGCGCCTCAGGCTGCCTTTAACACCTCTACCCCCTTATATATGCTTAAAAAAGTTTTACCCATGTGACATGAGTAGACATGGATTTTCCAGAGAATCTTTATGGAAATGTACAATCCAAATATGCACGTTCTAAGGTACAAATACACATCATCTTTCATAAATGAACTTAATATATATAAAAAAATATTTTTCAACATTTTTTTTATTTTTATTTTTTTTAAAAAAACTGAAAAATTAGTAATAAATTAATAAAAAATAGGGAAAATATCGAAAAAATATGACCTCAACTCCGAAAATTCACAAAATAAATATGGGAACCATAAAATAAAAAATTTAATAAACTTTATTTTTTAAAATGAGACGTAAAAAATAAAAAAGTGTAAAAATAAATTATAAAATAATGATTAAAAGTCGAAAAAATGTGGAAATACTCGAAAACACTTCTAAACATGTTAAATTAATGATAATATATATATTTCCACAAATGAAAGATGTTTCAATATCGTACGAACCGTAAAAGTAACGAAAATGATGCAAAAGAGCCACGTTAAGGGAAAGGTTAGAGAATAGATTATGGAAAGTAGATGAATATGCTTGTTATGCATGGAGGTTGTTTCAAAATCCTTTGATTTATGTACGGCATGAACATCCGCATGTTTTGTTTAGAACTCGAACAATGTCACGCAAGCCACGACCGATGCGGGCAGGCCACGGCCGACGACGGTCGACTGTCTGTTCTGTCCAAGGGCTATGATGGCATGCCACGCCCGATGATGGCCGACCGTCTGTGCTGGTTCAAGGGCGATGATGGCATACAACTCCCGACGTCGTCCGACCGTGTGTGCTATCCAAGGGCGATGATGGCATGCCACGCCCGACGCCGTCTGACCGTTTGTGCTATCCAAGGTCTATGATGGCATGGCATGCCCGACGACGGCCGACCGCGTGTGCTGTCCAAGGGCGATGATGGCATGCGACGCCCGACGCCATCCGACCGTTTGTACTGCACAAGGGCGATGAGGGCATGCCACGCCCGATGCTGTTTGATTGTCTGTGCTGCCCAAAGGTGATGATTGCATGCCACGCCCGACGTCGTTCGACCGTGTTTGCCGTCCAAGGGCGATGATGACATGCAACGCCCGAAGCCGTTCGACTGTGTCAGCTAGTCCAAAGGCGATGATGGCATGCCACGCCCAATGTCGTTCGACCGTGTGTGCTGCCCAGATGCGATGATGGCATGCCACGCCCAACGTCTTTGGACTATGTGTGCTGCCTAGAGGCGACGATGGCATGCCAATCCCGACTTCGTTCGACCATGTGTGCTTCCCAAAGGCGATGATGGCATGCCATGCCCGACGTCATTCGACCGTGTGTGCTGCCCAAAGGCAATGATGGCATGCCACGCCTGACGCCGTCCGACTGTTTGTACTGCCCAAAGGCGATGATGGCATGCCACACCTGACGTCGTTCGATGGTGTTTGCCGTCCAAGGGCTATGATGGCATGACACGCTCGACCTCGTTCGATCGTGTGTGCTGCCCAAAGGCGATGATGGCATGCCACGCCCGATGTCGTCCGACCGTGTGTGTTGTCCAAAGGCGGCGATTTTATGCCACGCTCGACGTTGCCGACCGTGTGTGCAGTACAAGGGCGGTGATGTCATGCCATGACCGACGTTGACGACCTTGTGTACTATCCAAGGGAGGTGATGTTATGCCCCGCCCGACGTTGCCGACCGTGTGTGAAGTCCAAGGGCGGTGATGTCTTGCCAAGCCCGACGTTGCCGACCATGTGTGCTGTCCAAGGGCGATGATGTAATCATGCCACGTGCGACGTTGCCAACCGTGTGTGTTTTCCAAGGGCTATGATGTCATGCCACGCCCGACGTCATCTGATCGTGTGTGCTGCCCAAAGGCGATGATGGCAAGCAACTCCCGACGTCGTTCAACCGTGTGCTGCCAAAAGGCTCTGATGGCATGCAACGCCCGACATTGTTCCACCGTGTGTGCTGCCCAAAGGCGATGATGGCATGCCATGCCCGACGTCATTCGACCGTGTGTGCTGTCCAAAGGCGGAGATGGCATGTCACGCCTGACGTCGTTTGATCGTGTTTGCCGTCCAAGGACTATGATGGCATGCCACGCACGACGTCGTTCGACCGTCTGTGCTTCCCAAAGGCGATGATGGCATGCCACGCCCGACGTCGTCCGACCGTGTGTGCTGTCCATGGGCGGTGATGTCATCATTCCACGCCCGACGTTGCCGACCGTGTGGGTTGTCCAAGTCCAGTGATGTCACGCTACGCCCGACGTCGTCCAACCGTGTGTGCTGCCCTAAGGAGATGATGGCATGCAACGCCCGACGTCGTTCGATCGTGTGTGCTGCCCAAAGGCGATGATGGCATGCCACGCCCGACGTCGTTCGAATGTGTGTGCTGGCCAAAGGCGATGATGGCATGCAACGCCCAACGCTGTCTGATCGTATGTGCTGCCCAAAGGCAATGATAGCATGCCACGCCTGACGTCGTTCGACCATTTTTGCCGTCCAAGGGCGATGAAGGCATGCCACGCCTGACGCCGTCCAACTGTGTCAGCTACTCCAAAGGCGATGATGTCATGCCACGCCCGACGTCGTTCGACCATTTTTGCCGTCCAAGGGCGATGAAGGCATGCCACGCCTGACGCCGTCCAACTGTGTCAGCTACTCCAAAGGCGATGATGTCATGCCACGCCCGACGTCGTTCGACCGTTTGTGCTGCCCAAAGGCGATTATGACATGCCACGCCCGACGTCGTTCGACCGTTTGTGCTGCCTAAAGGAGATGATGGCATGCCACGACCGACGTCGTTCGATCGTGTGTGCTGTCCAAAGGCGGTGATGGCATGTCAATCCTGACGTCGTTCGACCTTGTCTGCCATTCAAGGGCTATGATGGCATGCCACGCCCGACATCGTTCGACTGTTTGTACTGCCCAAAGGCGATGATGGCATGCCACACCTGACGTCGTTCGACGGTGTTTGCCGTCCAAGGGCTATGATGGCATGACACGCTCGACGTCGTTCGATCGTGTGTGCTGCCCAAAGGCGATGATGGCATGCCACGCCCGATGTTGTCCGACCGTGTGTGTTGTCCAAAGGCGGAGATTTTATGCCACGCTCGACGTTGCCGACCGTGTGTGCAGTACAAGGGCGGTGATGTCATGTCATGCCCGACGTTGACGACCTTGTGCACTGTCCAAGGGAGGTGATGTTATGCCCCGCCCGACGTTGCCGACCGTGTGTGAAGTCCAAGGGCGGTGATGTCATGCCAAGCCCGGCGTTGCCGACCGTGTGTGCTGTCCAAGGGCGGTGATGTCATCATGCCACGTGCGACGTTGCCAACCGTGTGTTCTTTCCAAGGGCGGTGATGTCATGCCACGCCCGACGTCATCCGACCGTGTGTGCTGCCCAAAGGCGATGATGGCAAGCAACGCCCGACGTCGTTCAACCGTGTGCTGCCAAAAGGCTCTGATGGCATGCAACGCCCGACGTCGTTCCACCGTGTGTGCTGCCCAAAGGCGATGATGGCATGCCATGCCCGACGTCATTCGACCGTGTGTGCTGTCCAAAGGCGGAGATGGCATGTCACGCCTGACGTCGTTTGACCGTGTTTGCCGTCCAAGGACTATGATGGCATGCCACGCCCGACGTCGTTCGACCGTCTGTGCTTCCCAAAGGCGATGATGGCATGCCACGCCCGACGTTGTCCGACCGTGTGTGCTGTCCAAAGGCGGTGATGTCATGCCACACCCGACGTAGCCAACCGTGTGTGCAGTCCAAGGGTGGTGATGTCATGCCTCGCTCGACGTTGACGATCGTGTGTGCTATCCAAGGGCGTTGATGTCATGCCACGCCCAACGTTGCCGACCGTGTGTGCTGTCCAAGGGCGGTGATTTCATCATGCAACGCCCGACGTTGCCGACCATGTGTGCTATTTTAGGGCGGTAATGTCATGCCACGCCCGACGTCGTCGGTATGTTTTTGCAAGCTCCCAACTGCGTAGTACGGACGAGCAATGCATGCTATCAAGCGCCCACGCTACACGCCTACTAAGCCTACATGACGCCCTTGACGTCCGCCTGCTTTAGCCTCAGTTTACCCGCACACGTCGCTTGCATGTTTTTGTTGACGCCCAACGGTGTAGCACGGACGAGCCATGCATGCCGTCAAGCGCCCACGCAGCACACCTACTAAGCCTAGAGGACGCCCATGACGTCCGCCTACCACCGCCTCAAACGCCCCGCAGACGTCGCGTGCGTGTTTTTGTAAACGCCCAACAGCGTAGCACGGACGAGCCATGCATGTCGTCAAGTGCCCACGCAGCACGCCTACAAAGCCCACAGGATGCCATCGACGTCCGCTGCCTTCGCCTCAGCCGTCCCGCAAACATCGCTAGCATATTTTTATTGACGGCCAACAACTTAGCACGAATGAGCCATGCATGCCGTCAAGCGCCCACACAGCACGCCTAAAAATGTCACAGGACGCCCTCGACGTACGCCTGCCTTTGCCTCACTCGACCCATCGACGTCGCCGACGTGTTTTAATAAATGCCCAACGGCGTAGCACGGACAAGCTGTGCATGCCATCAAGCGCCCACGCAGCACGCCTGCTAAGCCCACATGACGCCCTTGACGTTCGCCTGCTTTTGCCTCAGTTTCCCCGCAGATGTCGCTTGCATGTTTTTGTTGACGCCCAACGACGTAGCACGGACGTGCCATGCATGCCGTCAAGCGCCCACACAGCACGCCTACTAAGCCCAGAGGACGCCCATGTCGTCCGCCTACCACCGCCTCAAACGCTTTACAGACGTCGCATGCGTGTTTTTGTAAACGCCCAACAGCGTAGCACGGACGAGCCAAGCATGCCGTCAAGTGCCCACGCAGCACGCCTACTAAGCCCACAGGACGCCATCGACATCCGCCTGCCTTCGCCTCAGCCGCCCCGCAAAACGTCGCTAGCATGTTTTTATTGACGCCCAACGACGTAGCACGGACAAGCCATGCATGCCGTCAAGCGCCCACGCAACATGCCTAAAAATGTCACAGGACTTCCTCGACGTACGCCTGCCTTTGCCTCACTCGACCCATCAACGTAGCAGACGTGTTTTAATAAACGCCCAACGGCGTAGCATGGACAAGCCATGCATGCCATCAAGCGCCCACGCAGCACGCCTGCTAAGCCCACGGGACTCCAATGTCGTCTGCCTGCTTGCGCCTCAGGCTGCCTTTAACACCTCTACCCCCTTATATATGTTTAAAAAAGTTTTACCCTTGTGACAGGAGTAGACATGGATTTTCCAGAGAATCTTTATGGAAATGTACAACCCAAATATGCACCTTCTAAGGTACAAACACACATCATCTTTCATAAATGACTTAATATATATAAAAAAATATTTTTCAACATTTTCTTATTTTTATTTTTTTCAAAATTTTCTGAAAAATTAGTAATAAATTAATAAAAAAAATAGGGAAAATACCAAAAAAATATGACCTCAACTCTGAAAATTCACAAATAAATATGGGAACCTTAAAATAAAAAATTTAATAAACTTTTTTTAAAAAATGAGACGTAAAAAATAAAAAAGCGTAAAAATAAATTACAAAATAATGATTAAAAGTCGGAAAAATATGGAAACGCTTGAAAACACTTCTAAACATGTTAAATTAATGATAATATATATATTTGGACAAATAAAAGATGTTTCAATATCGTACGAACCGTAAAAGTAACGAAAATGATGTGAAAGAGCCATGTTAGGGGAAACGTTAGAGAATAGATTAAGGAAAATAGATGAAGATGTTTGGTATGCATGGAGGTTGTTTAAAAATCCTTTGATTTTATGTACGGCATGAACATCTGCATGTTTTGTTTAGAACTCGAACAATGTCATGCAAGGCACGACCGATATGGGCAGGCCACGGCTGAACTTTGTGTGCAGGCACGTCCAACGACGGCCGACCGTTTGTGCTATCCAAAGGCTATGATGGAATGCCACGCCCGACGATGGCCGACCGTCTTTGCTGGTCCAAGGGCGATGATGGCATACAGCGCCCGACGCCGTCCGACCGTGTGTGCTGTCCAAGGGCTATGATGACATGCCACGCCTGATGATGGCCGACCGTCTGTGCTGTCCAAAGGCGATGATGGCATGCCACGCCCGACGCCGTCCGACCGTGTTTGCTATCAAAGGGCTATGATGTCATGGCACGCCCGACGACGGCCGACCGTCTGTGCTATCCAAGGGCGATGATGGCATGCGATGCCCGACGCTGTCCGACCGTCTGTGCTGCCCAAGGGCGATGATGGCATGCCACGCCCGATGCCGTTCGATTGTCTGTGCTTCCCAAAGGCGATGATTGCATGCCACGCCCGACGCCGTCCGACTGTGTCAGCTAGTCCAAAGGCGATGATGGCATGCCACGCCCAACGTCGTTCGACCGTGTGTGCTGCCTAGAGGCGATGATGGCATGCCACGCCCAACTTCGTTGGACCGTGTATGCTGTCCAAAGGCGATGATGGCATGCCACGCCTGACGTCGTTCGACCGTGTGTGCTGCCCAAAGGCGATGATGGCATGCAACGCCCGACGTCGTTCGACTGTGTGTGCCGGCCAAAGGCGATGATAGCATGCAACGCCCGACGCCGTCGGACCTTCTGTACTGCCCAAAGGCGATGATGGCATGCCAAGCCCGGCGTCGTTCGACCGTTTGTGCTGCCCAAAGGCAATGATGGCATGCCACGCCTGACGTCGTTTGACCGTGTTTGCCGTCCAAGGGCTATGATGGCATGCAAAGCTCGACGTCGTTCGACCGTATTTGCTGCCTGAAGGCGATGATGGCATGCCACGCCTAACGTCGTTCGATCATGTGTGTTGTCCAAAGGCTGTGATGGCATGTCACGCCTGACGTCCGACCGTGTGTGTTGTAATAAGGCGGCGATGTCATGCCACACCCGACGTTGCTGACCGTGTGTGCAGTCCAAGGGCGGTGATGTCATGCCACGCCCGACGTTGCCGACCATGTGTGCTGTCGAAGGGCGGTGATGTCATGCCACGCCCGACGTTGCCGACCGTGTGTGCTGTCCAAGGGCGGTAATGTCATGCCACGCCCGACATTGCCGATCGTGTCTGTTGTCCAAAGGCGATGATGGCATGCCACGCCCGACGTCGTTCGACCGTGTGTGCTGCCCAAAGGCGATGATTTCATGCCACGCCCGATGTCGTTCGATCGTATGTGCTGCCCTAAGGTAATGATGGCATGCCACGCCCGACGTTGTTCGACTATATGTGATGGCAAAAGGCGATGATCGCATGCAACGCCCGACACCGTCCGACCGTCTGTGCTGCCCAAAGGCAATGATGGCATGCCACGCCCGACGTCGTTCGACCATGTTTGTCGTCCAAGGCCGAGGATGGCATGCCACGCTCGACGTCGTCCGACTGTCTGTGTTGCCCAAAGGTGATGATTGCATGCCACGCCCGACGTCGTTCTACTGTGTGCGCAGTCCAAGGGCTGTGATGTCATGCCATGCCCGACGTTGTCGAGTGTGTGTGCTGTCCAAGTGCGGTGATGTCATCATGCCACGCCCGACGTTGCCGACCGTGTGTGCTGTCCAAGGGTGGTGATGTCATGCAACGCCCGACATCGTTCGACCGTTTATGCTGCCCAAAGGCGATGATGGCATGCCATGCCTGACGTAGTTAGACGGTGTTTGCCGTCCAAGGGCAATAATGGCATACCACGCCCGACGTCTTTCGACCGTGTGTGCTGCCCAAAGGCGATGATTGCATGCCATGTCCGACGTCGTCTGACCGTGTGTGCTGTCCAAATGTGGCGATGTCATGCACCGCCCGACGATGCTGACTGTGTATGCTGTCCAAAGGCGCTGATGTCATGCCACAACCCGACGTTGCTGACCGTGTGTGCATTCCAAGGGAGGTAATGTCATGCCACGCCCGACGTTGACGATCGTGTGTGCTGTCCAAGGGCAGTGATGTCATGCCACGCCCGACGTTGCCGACAGTGTGTGTTGTCCAAGGGCGGTGATGTTATGCCACCCCCGACATTGCCGACCGTGTGTGTTGTCCAAGGGCGGTGATGTCATGCCACGCCCAAAGTTGCCGACCGTGTGTGCTGTCAAAGGGCGGTGATGTCATTATGCCACGCTCGTCGTTGCCGACCGTGTGTGTTTTCTAAGGGCGGTATGCCATGCCACGCCCACGTCGTCCGACCGTGTGTGATTCCCAAAGGCAATGATGGCATGCAACGCCCAACTTCGTTCGATCCTATGTGCCCCCCAGAGGTGATGATGGCATGCCACGCTCGGCGTCGTTTGACTGTGTGTGCTGGCCAAAGGCGATGATGGCAAGCAACGCCCGACGTTGTCCGACCGTCTGTGCTGCCAAAAGGGAATGATGGCATGCCACGCCTGACGTCGTTCGACCATGTTTGCCGTCCAAGGGCGATGATGGCATGCCATGCTTGACGCCGTTCGACTGTCTGTGCTGCCCTAAGGCAATGATTGCATGCCACGCCCAACGTTGTTTGACCGTGTGTGCAATCCAAGGGGGTGATGTCATGCCACGCCCGACGTTGCCGAGCGTGTGTGCTATCCAAGGACGGTGATGTCATAATGCCCGCCGTTGTGCGCCTGCCCAAGGGAGTTGAGAATTTAATCACTGCAAAGATTGTTGGAGGAAGACCAAGGTTCACAAAGGGGAACCTCCTATGCCCGGTCCATCATAGCGTCTGGCCGCACATGGCATTACGTGCCCCGTGTGTGCGACGTCTAGAGTTAGCCGTAACAGGAGCTCTAGAACTCACCACTCGCCCGAAAGCACTGCCGTTTCCACACCAAACACTATTATAAACCGATCTTGAGAAGTTCCCTCGGTGACGCACGTTCATCCCGCAGATGTCGCTGGCATGTTTTGGTAAGCGCCCAACGGCGTAGCACGGACGAGCCATGCATGCCATCAAGCGCCCACGCAGCATGCCTACTAAGACCACAGGACGCCCTTGACGTCTGCCTGCTTTTGCCTCAGTTTCCACGCAGACGTCACTGGCATGATTTTGTTGACGCCCAATGACGTAGCACAGACGATCCATGCATGCCGTAATGCCACCACGCAGCAGGCCTACTAAGCCCACATAACGCCCATGACGTCCGCCTACCAACTCCTCAAACGCCCCGCAGACGTCGCGTGCGTGTTTTTGTAAACGCCCAACAGCGTAGCACAGACGAGCCATGCATGCCTTCAAGTGCCCACGCAGCACGCTTACTAAGCCCAAAGAACGCCATCGACGTTCGCCTGCCTTCGCCTCAGCCGCCCCGCAAACGTCGCTAGCATGTTTTTATAGACGACCAACGACGTAGCACGGACGAGCAATGCATGCCGTCAAGCACCCACGCAGCACGCCTACATATCTCACAGGACACCCTCGACGTCCGCCTGCATTTGCCTCACTCGACCCATCGACGTCGCCGACGTGTTTTAATAAACGCCCAACGACGTAGCACGGACAAGCCATGCATGCCATCAAGAGCCAACGCAGAACGCCTGCTAAGCCCACGGGACGCCTATGTCGTCTGCCTGCCTGCGCCTCAGGCTGCCTTTAACACCTCTACCCCCTTATATATGCTTAAAAAAGTTTTACCTATGTGACATGAGTAGACATGGATTTCCAGAGAATCTTTATGGAAATGTACAATCCAAATATGCACGTTCTAAGGTACAAATACACATCATCTTTCATAAATGAACTTAATATATATAAAAAAATATTTTTCAACATTTTTTTTATTTTTATTTTTTTAAAAAAAAATCTGAAAAATTAGTAATAAATTAATAAAAAATAGGGAAAATATCGAAAAAATATGACCTCAACTCCGAAAATTCACAAAATAAATATGGGAACCATAAAATAAAAAATTTAATAAACTTTATTTTTTAAAATGAGACGTAAAAAATAAAAAGCGTAAAAATAAATTATGAAATAATGATTAAAAGTCGAAAAAATGTGGAAATACTCGAAAACACTTCTAAACATATTAAATTAATGATAATATATATATTTCCACAAATGAAAGATGTTTCAATATCGTACAAACCGTAAAAGTAACGAAAATGATGCAAAAGAGCCACGTTAAGGGAAACGTTAGAGAATAGATTATGGAAAGTAGATGAATATGTTTGTTATGCATGGAGGTTGTTTCAAAATCCTTTGATTTATGTACGGCATGAACATCCGCATGTTTTGTTTAGAACTCGAACAATGTCACGCAAGCCACGACCGATGCGGGCAGGCCACGGCCGACGACGGTCGACTGTCTGTTCTGTCCAAGGGCTATGATGGCATGCCACGCCCGATGATGGCCGACCGTCTGTGCTGGTTCAAGGGCGATGATGGCATACAACTCCCGACGTCGTCCGACCGTGTGTGCTATCCAAGGGCGATGATGGCATGCCACGCCCGACGCCGTCTGACCGTGTGTGCTATCTAAGGTCTATGATGGCATGGCACGCCCGACGACGGCCGACCGTGTGTGCTGTCCAAGGGCGATGATGGCATGCGACGCCTGACGCCATCCGACCGTCTGTACTTCCCAAGGGCGATGAGGGCATGCCACGCCCGACGCTGTTTGACTGTCTGTGCTGCCCAAAGGTGATGATTGCATGCCACGCCCGACGTCGTTCGACCGTGTTTGCCGTCCAAGGGCGATGATGGCATGCAACGCCCGAAGCCGTCCGACTGTGTCAGCTAGTCCAAAGGCGATGATGGCATGCCACGCCCAATGTCGTTCGACCGTGTGTGCTGCCCAGATGCGATGATGGCATGCCACGCCCAACGTCTTTGGACTGTGTGTGCTGCCTAGAGGCGATGATGGCATGCCAATCCCGACTTCGTTCGACCATGTGTGCTGCCCAAAGGCGATGATGGCATGCCACGCCCGACGTCATTCGACCGTGTGTTCTTCCCAAAGGCAATGATGGCATGCCACGCCCGACGTCGTTCGACTGTGTGTGCTGGACAAAGGCGATGATGGCATGCAAAACCCGACGCCGTCCGACCTTCTGTGCTGCCCAAAGGCGATGATGGCATGCCACGCCCGACGTCGTTCGACCGTTTGTGCTACCCAAAGGCGATGATGGCAAGCCATGCCTGACGTCGTTTGACCGTGTTTGCCGTCCAAGGGCTATGATGGCATGCCATGCCCTACGTCGTTCGACCGTGTGTGCTTCCCAAAGGCGATGATAGCATGCCAAGCCCGACGTCGTTCGACCATGTGTGCTGTCCAAAGGTGGTGATGGCATGTCACGCCTGACGTTTGACCGTGTGTGCTGTCTAAAGGCGGCAATGTCATGCCACGACCTACGTTGCTGACCGTGTGTACTGTCTAAGGGCGGTGATGTCAGGCCATGCCCGACGTTGTCGACCGTATGTGTAGTCCAAGGGCGGTAATGTCACACCACGCCCGACGTAGATGACCGTGTGTGCTGTCCAAGGGCGGTGATGTCATGCCACACCCGACATTGCCGATCGTTTGTGCAGTCCAAGAGCGGTGATGTCATGCCACGCCCGACGTTACCGAGCGTGTGTGTTGTCCAAGGGCGGTGATGTCATCATGCCACGCCCGACGTGGCCGACCGTGTGTGCTGTTCAAAGGCGATGATGTCATGCCACGCCTGACGTTGCCGACCATGTGTGTTATCCAAGGGCAATGATGTCATGCCATGTGCGACGTTGCCGACCGTGTGTACTGTCCAAGGGCGGTGATGTCATCATTCCACGCCTGACGTTGCCGATCGTGTGTGTTGTCCAAAGGAGATGATGGCGTGCAACGTCCGACGTCGTTCGATCGTGTGTGCTGCCCAAAGGCGATGATGGCATGCTACGCCCGACGTTGTTCGACTGTGTGTGCTGGCCAAAGGGGATGATGGCATGCAACGCCCGACGCTGTCTGATCGTATGTGCTGCCCAAAGGCAATGATAGCATGCCACGCCCGACGTCGTTCGACCATTTTTGCCGTCCAAGGGCGATGAAGGCATGCCATGCCTGACGCCGTCCAACTGTGTCAGCTACTCTACAGGCGATGACGTCATGCCACGCCCGACGTCGTTCGACCGTTTGTGCTGCCCAAAGGCAATTATGACATGCCACGCCCGACGTCGTTCGCCCGTTTGTGCTGCCTAAAGGAGATGATGGCATGCCACGGCCGACGTCGTTCGATCGTGTGTGCTGTCCAAAGGCGGTGATGGCATGTCACTCCAGACGTCGTTCGACCTTGTTTGCTATTCAAGGGCTATGATGGCATGCCACACCCAACGCCGTCCGACTGTTTGTACTGCCCAAAGGCGATGATGGCACGCCACACCTGACGTCGTTCGACGGTGTTTGCCGTCCAAGGGCTATAATGGCATGACACGCTCGACCTCGTTAGATCGTGTGTGCTGCCCAAAGGCGATGATAGCATGCCACGCCCGATGTCGTCTGACCGTGTGTGTTGTCCAAAGGCGGCGATTTTATGCCACGCTCGACGTTGCCGACCGTATGTGCAGTACAAGGGCGGTGATGTCATGCCACGCCCGACGTTGACGACCTTGTGTACTATCCAAGGGAGGTGATGTTATGCCCCGCCCGACGTTGCCGACCGTGTGTGAAGTCCAAGGGCGGTGATGTCATGCCAAGCCCGACGTTGCCGACCGTGTGTGCTGTCCAAGGGCGGTGATGTCATCATTCCACGTGCGACGTTGCCAACCGTGTGTGTTTTCCAAGGGCTATGATGTCATGCCACGCCCGACGTCATCCGATCGTGTGTGCTGCCCAAAGGCGATTATGGCAAGCAACGCTCGACGTCGAACAACCGTGTGCTGCCAAAAGGCTCTGACGGCATGCAACGCCCGACGTCGTTCCACCGTGTGTGCTGCCCAAAGGCGATGATGGCATGCCATGCCCGACGTCATTCGACCGTGTGTGCTGTTCAAAAGCGGAGATGGCATGTCACGCCTGACGTCGTTTGATCGTGTTTGCCATCCAAGGACTATGATGGCATGCCACGCACGACGTCGTTCGACCGTCTGTGCTTCTCAAAGGCGATGATGGCATGCCACACCCGACGTCGTCCGACCGTGTGTGCTGTCCAAAGGCGGCAAAGTCATGCCACGCCCGACATTGTCGACCGTGTGTGCTGTCAATGGGCGGTGATGTCATCATTCCACGCCCGACGTTGCCAACCGTGTGTGTTGTCCAAGTCCAGTGATGTCATGCTACGCTCGACGTCGTCCAACCGTGTGTGCTGCCCAAAGGAGATGATGGCATGCAACGCCCGACGTCGTTCGATCGTGTGTGCTGCCCAAAGGCGATGATAGCATGCCACGCCCGACGTCGTTCGACTGTGCGTGCTGGCCAAAGGCGATGATGGCATGCAACGCCCGATGCTGTCTGATCGTATGTGCTGCCCAAAGGCAATGATAGCATGCCACGCCCGACGTCGTTCGACCATTTTTGCCGTCCAAGGGCGATGAAGGCATGCCACGCCTGACGCCGTCTAACTGTGTCAGCTACTCCAAAGGCGATGATGTCATGCCACGCCCGACGTCGTTCGACCGTTTGTGCTGCCCAAAGGCGATTATGACATGCCATGCCCGACGTCGTTAGACCGTTTGTGCTGCCTAAAGGAGATGATGGCATGCCACGACCGACGTCGTTCGATCGTGTGTGCTGTCCAAAGGCGGTGATGGCATGTCACTCCTGACGTTGTTCGACCTTGTTTGCCATTTAAGGGCTATGATGGCATGCCACGCCCGACATCGTTCGACTGTTTGTACTGCCCAAAGGCGATGATGGCATGCAACACCTGACGTCGTTCGACGGTGTTTGCCGTCCAAGGGCTATGATGGCATGACACGCTCGACGTCGTTCGATCGTGTGTGCTTCCCAAAGGCGATGATGGCATGCCACGCCCGATGTTGTCCGACCGTGTGTGTTGTCCAAAGGCGGCGATTTTATGCCACGCTCGACGTTGCCGACCGTGTGTGCAGTACAAGGGCGGTGATGTCATGCCACGCCTAACGTTGACGACCTTGTGCACTGTCCAAGGGAGGTGATGTTATGCCCCGCCCGACGTTGCCGACCGTGTGTGAAGTCCAAGGGCGGTGATGTCATGCCAAGCCCGGTGTTGCCGACCGTGTGTGCTGTCCAAGGGCGGTGTTGTCATCATGCCACGTACGACGTTGCCAACTGTGTGTGCTTTCCAAGGGCGGTGATGTCATGCCACGCCCGACGTCATCCGACCGTGTGTGCTGCCCAAAGGCGATGATGGCAAGCAACGCCCGACGTCGTTCAACCGTGTGCTGCCAAAAGGCTCTGATGGCATGCAACGCCCGACGTCGTTCGACCGTGTGTGCTGTCCAAACGCGGAGATGGCATGTCACGCCTGACGTCGTTTGACCGTGTGTGCCGTCCAAGGACTATGATGGCATGCCACGCCCGACGTCGTTCGACCGTCTGTGCTTTCCAAAGGCGATGATGGCATGCCACGCCCGACGTTGTCCGACCGTGTGTGCTGTCCAAAGGCGGTGATGTCATGCCACACCCGACGTAGCCAACCGTGTGTGCAGTCCAAGGGCGGTGATGTCATGCCTCGCTCGACGTTGACGATCGTGTGTGCTATCCAAGGGCGTTGATGTCATGCCACGCCCAACGTTGTCGACTGTGTGTGCTGTCCAAGGGCGATGATTTCATCATGCAACGCCCGATGTTGCCGACCATGTGTGCTATTTTAGGGCGGTAATGTCATGCCACGCCCGACGTCGTCGGCATGTTTTTTCAAGCTCCCAACTGCGTAGCACGGACGAGCAATGCATGCCATCAAGCGCCCACGCTGCACGCCTACTAAGCCCACATGACGCCCTTGACGTCCGCCTGCTTTTGCCTCAGTTTACCCGCACAACACACCTAAAAATGTCACAGGACGCCCTCGACGTACGCCTGCCTTTGCCTCACTCGACCCATCGACGTCGCCGACGTGTTTTAATAAATGCCCAACGGCGTAGCACGGACAAGCTGTGCATGCCATCAAGCGCCCACGCAGCACGCCTGCTAAGCCCACATGACGCCCTTGACGTTCGCCTGCTTTTGCCTCAGTTTCCCCGCAGATGTCACTTGCATGTTTTTGTTGACGCCCAACGACGTAGCACGGACGTGCCATGTATACCGTCAAGCGCCCACACAGCACGCCTACTAAGCCCAGAGGACGCCCATGTCATCCGCCTACCACCGCCTCAAACGCTTTACAGACGTCGCATGCGTGTTTTTGTAAACGCCCAACAGCGTAGCATGGACGAGCAAGGCATGCCGTCAAGTGCCCACGCAGCACGCCTACTAAGCCCACAGGACGCCATCGACGTCCGCCTGCCTTCGCCTCAGCCGCCCCGCAAAACGTTGCTAGCATGTTTTTATTGACGCCCAACGACGTAGCACGGACAAGCCATGCATGCCGTCAAAGCGCCCACGCAGCATGCCTAAAAATGTCACAGGACGCCCTCGACGTACGCCTGCCTTTGCCTCACTCGACCCATCAACGTAGCAGACGTGTTTTAATAAACGCCCAACGGCGTAGCATGGACAAGCCATGCATGCCATCAAGCGCCCACGCAACACGCCTGCTAAGACGGGACACCTATGTCGTCTGCCTGCTTGCGCCTCAGGCTGCCTTTAACACCTCTACCCCCTTATATATGTTTAAAAAGTTTTACCCATGTGACAGGAGTAGACATGGATTTTCCAGAGAATCTTTATGGAAATGTACAACCCAAATATGCACCTTCTAAGGTACAAACACACATCATCTTTCATAAATGACTTAATATATATAAAAAAATATTTTTCAACATTTTCTTATTTTTATTTTTTTCAAAATTTTCTGAAAAATTAGTAATAAATTAATAAAAAAATAGGAAAATACCAAAAAAAATATGACCTCAACTCCGAAAATTCACAAATAAATATGGGAACCTTAAAATAAAAAATTTAATAAACTTTTTTTTTAAAAATGAGACGTAAAAAATAAAAAAGCGTAAAAATAAATTACAAAATAATGATTAAAAGTCGGAAAAATATGGAAATGCTCGAAAACACTTCTAAACATGTTTAATTAATGAAAATATATATATTTGGACAAACAAAAGATGTTTCAATATCGTACGAACCGTAAAAGTAACGAAAATGATGTGAAAGAGCCATGTTAGGGGAAACGTTAGAGAATAGATTAAGGAAAATGGATGAAGATGTTTGGTATGCATGGAGGTTGTTTAAAAATCCTTTGATTTTATGTACGGCATGAACATCTACATGTTTTGTTTAGAACTCGAACAATGTCATGCAAGGCACGACCGATGTGGGCAGGCCACGGCTGACCTTTGTGTGCAGGCACGTCCAACGACGGCCGACCGTTTGTGCTATCCAAAGGCTA
Source organism: Solanum pimpinellifolium (assembly GCA_034621305.1). Taxonomy (NCBI): domain Eukaryota; kingdom Viridiplantae; phylum Streptophyta; class Magnoliopsida; order Solanales; family Solanaceae; genus Solanum; species Solanum pimpinellifolium. The sequence goes on along the minus strand of CM067870.1, from coordinate 17,079,992 downwards.
TGATGGAATGCCACGCCCGACGATGGCCGACCGTCCTTGCTGGTCCAAGGGCGATGATGGCATACAGCGCCCGACGCCGTCCGACCGTGTGTGCTGTCCAAGGGCTATGATGACATGCCACGCCTGATGACGGCCGACCGTCTGTGCTGTCCAAAGGCGATGATGGCATGCCACACCCGACGCCGTCCGACCGTGTTTGCTATCAAAGGGCTATGATGTCATGGCACGCCCGACGACGGCCGACCGTCTGTGCTGTCCAAGGGCGATGATGGCATGCGATGCCCGACGCCGTCCGACCGTCTGTGCTGCCCAAGGGCGATGATGACATGCCACGCCCAATGCCGTTCGATTGTCTGTGCTTCCAAAAGGCGATGATTGCATGCCACGCCCGACGCCGTCTGACTGTGTCAGCTAGTCCAAAGGCGATGATGGCATGCCACGCCCAACGTCGTTCGACCGTGTGTGCTGCCCAAAGGCGATGATGGCATGCCACGCCCAACTTCGTTTGACCGTGTATGCTGTCCAAAGGCGATGATGGCATGCCACGCCTGACGTCGTTCGACCGTGTGTGCTGCCCAAAGGCGATGATGGCATGCAACGCCCGACGTCGTTCGATTGTGTGTGCCGTCAAAGGCGATGATGGCATGCAACGCCCGACGCCGTCGGACCTTCTGTACTGCCCAAAGGCGATGATGGCATGCCAAGCCCGGCGTCGTTCGACCGTTTGTGCTACCCAAAGGCAATGATGGCATGCCACGCCTGACGTCGTTTGACCGTGTTTGCCGTCCAAGGGCTATGATGGCATGCCAAGCTCGACGTCGTTCGGCCGTATTTGCTGCTCGAAGGCGATGATGGCATGCCACGCCTAACGTCGTTTGATCATGTGTGTTGTCCAAAGGCTGTGATGGCATGTCACGCCTGACGTCCGACCGTGTATGTTGTAATAAGGCGGCGATGTCATGCCACACCCGACGTAACTGATCGTGTGTGCAGTCCAAGGGCAGTGATGTCATGCCACGCCCGACGTTGCCGACCATGTGTGCTGTCGAAGGGCGGTGATGTCATGCCACGCCCGACGTTGCCGACCGTGTGTGCGGTCCAAGGGCGGTAATGTCATGCCACGCCCGACATTGCCGATCGTGTCTGTTGTCCAAAGGCGATGATGGCATGCCACGCCCGACGTCGTTCGACCGTGTGTGCTGCCCAAAGGCGATGATTTCATGCCACGCCCGATGTCGTTCGATCGTATGTGCTGCCCTAAGGTAATGATGGCATGCCACGCCCGACGTTGTTCGACTGTATGTGATGGAAAAAGGCGATGATCGCATGCAACGCCCGACGCCGCCCGACCGTCTGTGCTGCCCAAAGGCAATGATGGCATGCCACGCCCGACGTCGTTCGACCATGTTTGTCGTCCAAGGGTGAGGATGGCATGCCACGCTCGACGTCGTCCGACTGTCTGTGCTGCCCAAAGGTGATGATTGCATGCCACGCCCGACGTCGTTCGACCGTGTGCGCAGTCCAAGGGCTGTGATGTCATGCCATGCCCGACAATGTCGAGTGTGTGTGCTGTCCAAGTGCGGTGATGTCATCATGCCACGCCCGACGTTGTCGACCGTGTGTGCTGTCCAAGGGCGGTGATGTCATCCAACGCCCGACATCGTTCGACCGTTTGTGCTGCCCAAAGGCGATGATGGCATGCCATGCCTGACGTCGTTAGACGGTGTTTGCCGTCCAAGGGCAATGATGGCATGCCACGCCCGACGTCGTTCGACCGTGTGTGCTGCCCAAAGGCGATGATTGCATGCCATGTCCGACGTCGTCTGACCGTGTGTGCTGTCCAAATGTGGCGATGTCATGCACCGCCCGACGATGCTGACTGTGTATGCTGTCCAAGGGCGCTGATGTCATGCCACACCGACGTTGCCGACCGTGTGTGCATTCCAAGGGCGGTAATGTCATGCCACGCCCGACGTTGACGACCGTGTGCTGTCCAAGGGCAGTGATGTCATGCCACGCCCGACGTTGCCGACAGTGTGTGTTGTCCAAGGGCGATGATGTTATGCCACCCCCGACATTGCCGACCGTGTGTGTTGTCCAAGGGCGGTGATGTCATGCCACGCCCGACGTTGCCGACCGTGTGTGCTGTCAAAGGGCGGTGATGTCATTATGCCGTCCTCGTCGTTGCCGACCGTGTGTGTTTTCTAAGGGCGGTATGCCATGCCACGCCCCACGTCGTCCGACCGTGTGTGATTCCCAAAGGCAATGATGGCATGCAACGCCCAACATCGTTCGATCCTATGTGCCCCCCAGAGGTGATGATGGCATGCCACGCTCGACGTCGTTTGACTGTGTGTGCTGGCCAAAGGCGATGATGGCGTGCAACGCCCGACGTTGTCCGACCGTCTGTGCTGACAAAAGGCAATGATGGCATGCCACGCCTGACGTCGTTCGACCATGTTTGCCGTCCAAGGGCGATGATGGCATGCCATGCTTGACGCCGTTCGACTTTATGTGCTGCCCTAAGGCAATGATTGCATGCCACGCCAACGTTGTTTGACCGTGTGTGCAATCCAAGGGGGTGATGTCATGCCACGCCCGACGTTGCCGAGCGTGTGTGCTATCCAAGGATGGTGATGTCATATTGCCCACCGTTGTGCGCCTGCCCAAGGGAGTTGAGAATTTAATCACTGCAAAGATTGTTGGAGGAGACCAAGGTTCACAAAGGGGAACCTCCTATGCCGGTCCATCATAGCGTCTGGCCGCACATGGCATTACGTGCCCCGTGTGTGCGACGTCTAGAGTTAGCCGTAACAGGAGCTCTAGAACTCACCACTCGCCCGAAAGCACTGCCGTTTCCACACCAAACACTATTATAAACCGATCTTGAGAAGTTCCCTCGGTGACGCACGTTCATCCCGCAGACGTCTCTGGCATGTTTTGGTAAGCGACCAACGGCGTAGCACGGACGAGCCATGCATGCCATCAAGCGCCCACGCTGCACGCCTACTAAGACCACAGGACGCCCTTGACGTCTGCCTGCTTTGCCTCAGTTTCCACGCAGACGTCACTGGCATGATTTTGTTGACGCCCCCAATGACGTAGCACAGACGATCCATGCATGCCGTAAGGCCACCACGTAGATGGCCTACTAAGCCCACATAACGCCCATGACGTCCGCCTACCAAACTCCTCAAACGCCCCGCAGACGTCGCGTGCGTGTTTTTGTAAACGCCCAACAGCGTAGAACAGACGAGCATGCATGCCTTCAAGTGCCCACGCAGCACGCCTACTAAGCCCACAGAACGCCATCGACGTCCGCCTGCCTTCGCCTCAGCCGCCCCTCAAACGTCGCTAGCATGTTTTTATAGACGACCAACGACGTAGCACGGACGAGCCATGCATGCCGTCAAGCGCCCACGCAGCACGCCTACATATCTCACAGGACACCCTCGACGTCCGCCTGCATTTGCCTCACTCGACCATCGACGTCGCCGACGTGTTTTAATAAACGCCCAACGACGTAGCACGGACAAGCCATGCATGCCATCAAGAGCAAACGCAGCACGCCTGCTAAGCCCACGGGACGCCTATGTCGTCTGCCTGCCTGCGCCTCAGGCTGCCTTTAACACCTCTACCCCCTTATATATGCTTAAAAAAGTTTTACCCATGTGACATGAGTAGACATGATTTTCCAGAGAATCTTTATTGGAAATGTACAATCCAAATATGCACGTTCTAAGGTACAAATACCATCATCTTTCATAAATGAACTTCATATATATAAAAAAAATAATTTTCAACATTTTTTTTATTTTTATTTTTTTAAAAAATCTGAAAAATTAGTAATAAATTATAAAAAAAATAGGGAAAATATCGAAAAAAATATGACCTCAACTCCGAAAATTCACAAAATAAATATGGGAACCATAAAATAAAAAATTTAATAAACTTTATTTTTTAAAATGAGACGTAAAAAAAAAAAAAAAGCGTTAAAATAAATTATAAAATAATGATTAAAAGTCGAAAAAAGTGGAAATACTCGAAAACACTTCTAAACATATTAAATTAATGATATATATATTTCCACAAATGAAAGATGTTTCAATATCGTACGAACCGTAAAAGTAACGAAAATGATGCAAAAGAGCCATGTTAAGGGAAACGTTAGAGATAGATTATGGAAAGTAGATGAATATGTTTGTTATGCATGGAGGTTGTTTCAAAATCCTTTGATTTATGTACGGCATGAACATCCGCATGTTTTGTTTAGAACTCGAACAATGTCACGCAAGCCACGACCGATGCGGGCTGGCCACGGCCGACGACGGTCGACTGTCTGTTCTGTCCAAGGGCTATGATGGCATGCCACGCCCATGATGGCCGACGTCTGTGCTGGTTCAAGGGCGATGATGACATACAACTACCGACGTCGTCCGACCGTGTGTGCTATCCAAGGGCGATGATGGCATGCCACGCCCGACACCGTCTGACCGTGTGTGCTATCCAAGGTCTATGATGGCATGGCACGCCCGACGACGGCCGACCGTGTGTGCTGTCCAAGGGCGATGATGGCATGCGACGCCCGACGCCATCCGACCGTCTGTACTGCCCAAGGGCGATGAGGGCATGCCACGCCCGACGCTGTTTGACTGTCTGTGCTTCCCTAAGGTGATGATTGCATGCCAACGCCCGACGTCGTTCGACCGTGTTTGCCGTCCAAGGGCGATGATGGCATGCAACGCCCGAAGCCGTCCGAACTGTGTCAGCTAGTCCAAAGGCGATGATGGCATGCCACGCCCAATGTCGTTCGACCGTGTGTGCTGCCCAGATGCGATGATGGCATGCCACGCCCAATGTCGTTCGGACCGTGTTGTGCTGTCCAAGGGCGATGATGGGCATGCGACGCCCGACGCCATCCGACCGTCTGTACTGCCCAAGGGCGATGAAGGCATGCCACGCCCGACGCTGTTGGACTGTCTGTGCTGCCCAAAGGTGATGATTGCATGCCACGCCCGACATCGTTCGACCGTGTTTGCCGTCCAAGGGCGATGATGGCATGCAACGCCCGAAGCCGTCCGACTGTGTCAGCTAGTCCAATGGCGATGATGGCATGCCACGCCCAATGTGTTCCACCGTGTGTGCTGCCCAGATGCGATGATGGCATGCCACGCCCAACGTCTTTGGACTGTGTGTGCTGCCTAGAGGCGATGATGGCATGCAAAATCCGACTTTTGTTCGACCATGTGTGCTGCCCAAAGGCGATGATGGCATGCCAACGCCCGACGTCATTCGACCGTGTGTGCTGCCCTAAGGCAATGATGGCATGCCACGCCCGACGTCGTTCGACTGTGTTGCTGGCCAAAGGCGATGATGGCATGCAAAACCGACGCCGTTTCGAACTTCTGTGCCGCCCAAAGGCGATGATGGCATGCCACGCCCGACGTCGTTCGACCGTTTGTGCTACCCAAAGGCGATGATGGCAAGCCATGCCTGACGTCGTTTTGACCGTGTTTGCCGTCCAGGCCTATGATGGCATGCCACGCCTAAGTCGTTCGACCATGTGTGCTGCCCAAAGGAGATGATAGCATGCCAAGCCCGACGTCGCTCGACCCTGTGTGCTGTCCAAAGGTGGTGATGGCATGTCACGCCTGAGTTTGACCGTGTGTGCTGTCTAAAGGCGGCAATGTCATGCCACGACCTACGTTGCTGACCGTGTGTGCTGTCCAAAGGCGCTGATGTCATGCCACAACCCGACGTTGCTGACCGTGTGTGCATTCCAAGGGAGGTAATGTCATGCCACGCCCGACGTTGACGATCGTGTGTGCTGTCCAAGGGCAGTGATGTCATGCCACGCCCGACGTTGCCGACAGTGTGTGTTGTCCAAGGGCGGTGATGTTATGCCACCCCCGACATTGCCGACGTGTGGTTGTCCAAGGGCGGTGATGTCATGCCACGCCCGACGTGCCGACCGTGTGTGCTGTCAAAGGGCGGTGAGTCATTATGCCCCGCTCGTCGTTGCCGACCGTGTGTGTTTTCTAAGGGCGGTATGCCATGCCACGCCCACGTCGTCCGACCGTGTGTGATTCCCAAAGGCAATGATGGATGCAACGCCCAACTTCGTTCGATCCTATGTGCCCCCCAGAGGTGATGATGGCATGCCACGCTCGGCAGTCGTTGACTGTGTGTGCTGGCCAAAGACGATGATGGCAAGCAACGCCCGACGTTGTCCGACCGTCTGTGCTGCCAAAAGGGAATGATGGCATGCACGCCTGACGTCGTTCGACCGTTTGCCGTCCAAGGGCGATGATGGCATGCCATGCTTGACGCCGTTCGACTGTCTGTGCTGCCCTAAGGCAATGATTGCATGCCACGCC
>CM067870.1:17029057-17073115 GCA_034621305.1 Solanum pimpinellifolium | reverse complement strand
CAGGCGTGGCATGCAATCACCGCCCTTGGACAACACACACGATCGGCAAGGTCGGGAGTGGCATGACATCACCGCACTTGGACAGCTCACACGGTCAGGAACGTCGGGCGTGGCATGCTGACATCACCGCCCTTGGACAGCACACACTCTTGGAAAAGTCGGGCGTGGCATGGCATCACCGCCCTTGGACTGCACACACGATCGGCAACGTCGGGCGTGGTGTGACATCACCGCCCTTGGAAAGCACACACGGTCGTCAACGTCGAGTGTGGCGTGACATTACCGCCCTTGGACTACAAACACGGTCGGCAACGTCGGGCGTGGCATGAAATCACCGCCCTTGGACAACACACACGCTTGGCAACGTCCGGCGTGGCATGACATCACCGCCCTTGGACTGCACACACGCTCGGCAACGTCGGGCGTGGCATGCCATCATAGCCCTTGGACGGCAAACACCGTCTAACGACGTCAGGCGTGGCATGCCATCATCTCCTTTGGGCAGCACAAATGGTCGAACGATTTCGGGCGTAGCATGACATCATAGCCCTTGGACGGCAAGCACAGTCAAACTACGTCAGGCGTGACATGCTATCACCGCCTTTGGCCATCACATACAGTCAAACGACGTCGGGCGTGGCATGTCATCATCGCCTTTGGGCACCACACACGGTCGAACGCATCTGGCATGGCATGCCATCATCGCCTTTGGGCATCACACACGGTTGAACGACGTCGGGCGTGGCATGACATCATCGCCTTTGGACAACAAACACGATCAGCAACGTTGGGCGTGGCATGACATTACCGCCCTTGGACTGCACACACAGTCGGCAACATCAGGCGTGGCATGACATCACCGCCCTTGGACAGCACACACGGTCAGCATCGTCGAGCGTGGCATGACATCATCGCCTTTGGGAGCACACACGGTCGGACGTCAGGCGTGACATGCCATGACCGCCTTTTGGACAACACACACGGTCGAACGACGTCGGGCGTGGCATGTCATCATCATCTTTCGGCAGTACAGACGGTCGAACGACATCGGGCGTGGCATGCCATCATAGCCCAAGGACGGCAAACACGGTCAAACGACGTGAGGCGTGGCATGCCATGATCGCCTTTGGGCAGCACTGAAGGTCGGACGGCGTCAGGCATTGCATGCCATCATCGCCTTTGGCCAGCACACACAGTCGAACGACGTCGCGCGTGGCATGCCATCATCGCCTTTGGGCAGCACACACGGTCGAATGACGTCAGGCGTGGCATGCCATCATCGCCTTTGGGCAACATACACGGTCGAACGACGTCGGGCGTGGCATGCCATCATCGCCTTTTGACTAGCTGACACAGTCAGACGGTGTCGAGCGTGGCATGCCATTATCTCCCTTGGACGGGAAACACGGTCGAATGACGTTGGGCGTGGCATGCCATCATCACCTTTGGAATAGCTGTCACAGTTGGACGGCGTCGGGCGTGGCATGCCATTATCGCCCTTGGATGAGAAACACGGTGGAACTACGTCGGGCGTGGCATGCAATCAACGCCTTTGGGAAGCAAAGACAGTCGAACAACGTCGAGCGTGGCATTCCATCATCGCCCTTGGGCAGCACAGACGGTCGGACGACGTCGGGCATCGCATGCCATCATTGCCCTTGGACAGCACAGACAGTCGGCCGTCGTCGGGTGTGCCATGCCATCATAGCCCTTGGATAGCACACACGTTCAGTCGGCGTCGGGCGGGGAATGACATCACCGCCCTTAGACAGCACACACGATCAGCAACGTTGGGAGTGGCATAATGACATCACCGCCTTTGGACAGCACACACAATCGAACGACGTCGGGCGTGGCATGACATCCCCGCCCTTGGACTGCACACACGATCGGCAATGTCGGGCGTGGCATGACATCACCTCCCTTGGATAGCACACACGGTCGGTAAGGTCGGGCATGGTATGACATCACCGCACTTGGACAGCTCACACGGTCAGCAACGTCGGGCGTGGCATGCTGACATCACCGCCGTTGGACAGCACACACTCTTGGAAAAGTCAGGCATGGCATGGCATCACCGCCCTTGGACTGCACACACGATCGGCAACGTCGGGCGTAGCGTGACATCACCGCCCTTGGACAGCACACACGGTCGTCAACGTCGGGCGTGGCGTGACATTACCGCCCTTGGACTACACACACGATCGGCAACGTCGGCCGTGACATGACATTATCGCCCTTGGACAGCATACACGGTCTGCATCGTCGGGCATGGCATGACATCGCCGCCTTTGGACAGCACGCACGGTCGGACGTCAGGCATGACATGCAATCACCGCCTTTGGAAAACACACACGGTCGGACGATGTTGGGCGTGGCATGCCATCATCGCCTTTGGGCAGCACACACGGTCGAACGACGTTAGGCATGGCATGCCATCATAGCCCTTTGACGAAAAACACGATAAAACGACGTCTAGCGTGGCATGCCATCATCACCTTTGGGCAGCACAAACGGCCGAACGACGTCGGCGTGGCATGCCATCATAGCCCTTGGACGGCAAACACGGTCGAACGACGTGAGGCGTGACATGCAATCATCGTCTTTGGACTAGCTGACACAGTCGAACGGCGTCGGGTGTGGCATGACTTCATCGCCCTTGGACGGCGGACATGGTCGAACGACGTCGGGCATGGCATGCCATCATTGCCATTAGGTAGCACAGACGGTTAGACGGCGTCGGGCGTTGCATGCCATCATGGCCTTTGGCTAACACACACATTCAAATGACGTTGGGCATGGCATGCCATCATCGCCTTTGGGAAGCACACAGGATCGAACGATGTCGAGCGTTGCATGCCATCATCGCCTTAAGGCAGCACACACGGTCGGACGACGTGGGGCATGGCATGACATCACCGCCCTTGGACAACACGTCAAGCGTGGCATGATGACATCACCGTCCTTGGACAGAACACATGGTTGCCAACATCGAGTGTGGCATGACATCACCGCCTTGGATTGCACACATGGTCGAACAACGTCGGGCATGGCATGCAATCATTGCCTTTGGGAAGGACAGACAATTGAACGGCGTCGGGCGTGGCATGCCATCATCGCCCTTGGACGGCAAACATGGTCGAACGACGTTGGGCATGGCATGCCATCATTGCCTTTGGGCAGCATAGACAATCGAACGGCGTCGGGCGTGGCATGCCATCATTGCCCTTGGACGGCAAACATGGTTGAACAACGTTGGGCGTGGCATGCCATCATCGCCTTTGGGCAGAACACATGGTAGGATGACGTGGGGCATGGCATGACATCACCGCCCTTGGACAACACACACGATCGGCAACGTCGAGCGTGGCATGATGACCTCACCGCCCTTGGACAGAACACATGGTCGAAAACGTCGAGTGTGGCATGACATCACCGCCCTTGGACAACACACACGGTCGGCAACGTCGTGCGTGGCATGATGACATCATCGCCCTTGGACAGCACACACGCTCTGCAACGTCGGACGTGGCATGACATCACCGCCCTTGGACTGCACACACGGTCGAAGAACGTCGGGCGTGGCATTCAATCATCTCCTTTGGGAAGCACAGCCAGTCGAACGGCGTCAGGCGTGGCATGCCATCATCGCCCTTGGACGGCAAACATGGTCGAACGACGTTGGGCGTGGCAGGCCATCGTTGCCTTTGGGATGCACAGACGGTCAGACGGCGTCGGGCGTTGCATGCCATCATCGCCTTTGGCCAGCACACACAGTGAAACGACGTCGGGCGTGGCATGCCATCATCGCCTTTGGGGAACACACAGGATCGAACGATGACGAGCGTTGCATGCCATCATCGCCTTTGGGCAGCACACACGATCGGACGACGTGGGGCGTGGCATGACATAACCGCCCTTAGAAAACACACACGGTCGGCAACGTCAAACGTGGCATGATGACATCACTACCCTTGGACCACACACACAGTCGGCAACGTCGGGTGTGGCATGACATCACCGCCCTTGGACAGCACACAGGGTCGGCAACGTCAGGCAAGGCATGACATCACCGTCCTTGGACAGAACACACGATCGTCTACGTCGGGCATGGCATGACATTACCGCCCTAGGACTACACACACGGTCGGCAACGTCAGGCGTGGCATATGACATTAGCGCCCTTGGAAAGCAAACACGGTCAGCATCGTCGGGCGATGCATGACATCGCCGCCGTTGGACAACACACACGGTCGGACGACATCGGGCGTGGCATGCAATCATCGCCTTTGGGCAGCACACACGGTCGAATGATGTCGGGTGTGGCATGCCATTATAGCCCTTGGACGGCAAACACCGTCTAACGACGTCAGGCTTGGCATCCCATCATCTCCTTTGGGCAGCACAAACGGTCGAACGATGTCGGGCGTTGCATGACATCATTGCCCTTAGACGGCAAGCACGGTCAAACGACGTTAGGCGTGACATGCTATCACCGCCTTTGGCCAGCACATACAGTCGAACGACATCGGGCGTGGCATGACATCATCGCCTTTGGGAACCACACACGGTCGAACACATCATGCGTGGCATGCCATCATCGCCTTTGGGCAGCACACACGGTTGAACGATTTCGGGCGTGGCATGTTATCATCGGCTTTTGACAACAAACACGATCGGCAACGTCGGGCGTGGCATGACATTACTGCGCTTGGACTGCAGACACAGTTGGCAACGTCGGGTGTGGCATCACATCACCGCCCTTGGACAACCCACACGGTCAGCAACGTCGAGCGTGGCATGACATCGTCGCCTTTGGACAGCACACACGGTCGGACGTCAGGCGTGACATACCATCATCTCCTTTGAACAACAGACACGGTCGAACAACGTTGGGCGAGGCATGGCCATCGTCTCCTTTGGGCAGCACAGACGGTCGAACAACGTCGGGCGTGGCATGACATCATAGCCCTTGGACGCCAAACACGGTGAAACGATGTCAGTCGTGGCATGCCATCATCGCCTTTGGGCAGCACAGAAGGTCGGACGGCGTCGGGCGTTGCATGCCATCATCGCCTTTGGCCAGCACACACAGTCAAACGACGTCGCGCGTGGCATGCTATCATCGCCTTTTAGCAGAACACACGGTGATATGACGTCGGGCGTGGCATTTTATCATCGCCTTTGGGCAACATACACGGTCGAACGACGTCGGGCGTGGCATGCCATTATCGCCTTTGGACTAGATGACACAGTCGGACGGCGTCGGGCGTGGCATGCCATTATCGCCCTTGTACAGGAAACACGGCCGAACGACGTTGGGCGTGGCATGCCATCATCACCTTTGGAATAGCTGACACAGTCGGATGGCGTCGGGCGTGGCATGCCATCATCGCCCTTGGGTAGCACAAACGGTCGAGCGACATCGGGCGTGGCATGCCATCATCGCCCTTGGGTAGCACAAACGGTCGAACACATCATGCGTAGCATGCCATCATTGCCTTTGGGCAGCACACACGGTCGAACGACGTCAGGCATGGCATGCCATCATCACCTTTGGGCAGCACACACGGTCGAACAACATCGGGCATGGCATGCCATCATAGCCTATGGACGGCAAACACCGTCGAACGACGTCAAACGTTGCATGCCATCATTGCCTTTGGCAGCACAAACGGTCAAACAATGTCAGGCGTGTCATGCCATTATAGCCCTTGGACGGCAAACACGGTCGAACGAAGTCAGGCGTGACATGCCATCACCGCCTTTGGACAGCACACACGGTCGAACGACGTCGGGTGTGGCATGCCATCATCGCCTTTGGGTAGCACAAATGGTCGAGCGACGTCGGGCGTGACATGCCATCATCGCCCTTGGACTAGCTGACGCAGTTGGACGGCGTCGGGCGTGGCATGCCATCATCACCCTTGGACGGAAAACATGGTCAAACGACGTCGGGCGTGGCATGCCATCACCGGCCTTGGACAACACACACGGACGGCAACGTCGGGCGTGGCATGACATCACCGCACTTTGACAGCTCACACGGTAAGCAACGTCGGGCGTGGCATGCTGACATCACCGCCCTTGGACAGCACACACTCTTTGCAACATCAGGCGTGGCATGACATCACCTCCCTTGGACAGCACACACGGTCGTCAACGTCGAGCGTGGCGTGACATTACTGCCCATGACTACACACACGGTTGGCAACATCGGGCGTGGCATGAAATCACCGCCCTTGGGAAACACACACGATCGGCAACATTGGGCGTGTCATGAAGACATCATCGCCCTTGGACAGCACACACGCTCGGCAACGTCGGGCGTGGCATGACATCACCGCCCTTGGATTGCACACACCCTTGGCAACGTCGGGCGTGGCATGACATCACCGCCCTTGGACAAAACACACGGTCGGCATCGTCGGGCGGGGCATGACATCACTGCCCTTAGACAGCACACACGATCAGCAATGTTGGGAGTGGCATAATGACATCACTGCCTTTGGACAGCACACACAGTCGAACGACGTCAAGCGTGGCATGACATCACTGCCCTTGGACTGCACACATGATCGTCAACGTTGGGCGTGGCATGATATCACCGCCCTTGGATAGCACACACAGTCGTCAGCGTCGGGTGTGGTGTGACATTACCGACCTTGGACTACACACACGATCGGCAACGTCGGGCGTGGCATGACATTACCTCCCTTGGACAGCACACACGGTCTGCATCGTCGGGCGTGGCATGCCATCATCGCCTTTGGAAAACACACACGGTCGGACGACGTCGGGCATGGTATGGCATCACCGTCCTTGGAGAGTACACACGGTCAGAAACGTCAGGCGTGGCATAACATCGCCGCCTTTAGACATCACACACAATTGGATGACGTCGGGCGTGGCATGCCATCCTCGCCATTGGATAGCACACACGGTCGAACGACGTCGCGCGTGGCATGCCATCATAGCCTTTGGATGGCAAACACAGTCGAACAACGTCAGGCGTGGCATGCCATCATCGCCTTTGGGCAGCACAAACGGTCGAACGATGTCGTGTGTGGAATGCAATCATAGCCCTTGGACGGCAAACACGGTCGAATGATGTCAGGCGTGACATGCCATCACCGCCTTTGGACAACACACATGGTCGAACGACGTCAGGCGTGGCATGCCATCATCGACTTTGGGTAGCACACACAGTGACCCGACGTCGGTCGTTGCATGCCATCATCGCCTTTGGGCAGCAGAAACGGTCGAACGACGTCAGGAATGGCATGCCATCATCGCCTTTATGCAGCACAGACGGTCGAACGACGTCGGGCGTGGCATGCCATCATCGCTTTTGGGCAGTACACATTCGAACGTTGTAGGGGTGGAATGCCATCATCGCCTTTGGGAAGCACACACGGCCGAACGACGTCGGGCGTGGCATGCTTTCATCGACTTTGGGCAGCACAAATGGTCGAACGTCGTATGGCTTGGCATGCCATCATCGCCTTTGGGAAGCACACACTGTCGAATGACGTCGGTCGTAGCCTTCCATCATCGCCTTTAGACTAGGTGACACAGTTGGACGGCGGTGGGCGTGGCATGCCATTATCGCCCTTGGGCAGCACAGACGGTCGGACGGCGTTGGGCGTCGCATGTCATCATCACCCTTGGACAGCACAGACGGTCGGCCGTCGTCGGGAGTGGCATGCCATCATAGCCCTTGGATAGAACACACGGTCGGACGACGTTGGGCATGGCATGCCATCATCGCCTTTGGACAGCACAAACGGTCGGTCAACGTCGGGCGTGACATGCCATCATATCCCTTGGACAGCCCACACAGTCGGACAATGTCGGGCGTGACATGCCATCATCGCCTTTGGACAGCACAGACGGTCGGCCGTCGTCGGGCGTGGCATGCCATCATAGCCCTTGGACAGCAGATACGGTTGGACGGCATCGGGCGTGGCATGCCACCTTCGCCCTTAGACCAGCACAGACAGTCGGCCGTCGTCGGGCGTGGCATGCCATCATAGCCCTAGGACAGCACAAACGATCGGCCATTGTCGGACGTGCCTGCACAGAACGGTCGGTAGTGGCCTGCTCGCATCGGTCATGGCTTGCGAGATATTGTTCGAGTTCTAAATAAAACATGCGGATGTTCATGTCGTACATAAATGAAAGGATTTTGAAACAACCTCCATGCATAACAAACATATTTATCTACTTTCCATTATCTATTCTCTATCGTTTCCGCCTGACGTGGCTCCTTCGCATTATTTTCATTACTTTTACGATTCGTACGATATTGACAAATCATTTATTTGTGCAAATATATATTGGTTCATTAATTTAACATGTTTAGAAGTGTTTTCGAGCATTTCCGTATTTTCCGACTTTCAATCATTATTTTATAATTTATTTTTACACTTTTTTATTTTTTACGTCTTCTTTTAAGAAATAAAATTTATTAATTTTTTTAAGGTTCCCATATTTATTTGTGAATTTTCGGAGTTGATTTCATATTTCTTTCGATATTTTCCCTATTTTGTTTTAATTTATTACTAATTTTTTGGAATTTTCCAAAAAAAATAAAAACTAAAAAAAATGTTGAAAAATATTTTTTATATATATTAAAGTCATTTATGAAAGCTGATGAGTGTTTGTACCTTAGAGCGTGCATATTTGGGTTCTACATTTCCATAATGATTCTCTGGAAAATCCATGTCTACTCCTGTCAAATGGGTAAAACTTTTTTAAGCATATATAAGGGGGGTAGAGGTGTTGGAGGCAAACTGAGGCGCAGGCAGGCAGACGGCATAGGCGTCCTGTGGGCTTAGCAGGCGTGCTACGTCGGTGCTTGATGGCATGCATGGCTTGTCCGTGCTACAGCGTTGGGAGTTTATAAAAACACATCGGCGACGTCGATGGGTCGAGTGAGGCAAAGGTAGGCGAATGTCAAGGGCGTCTTGTGGGCTTAGTAGGTATTTTGCGTGGGCGCTTGACGGCATGCATGGCTTGTTCGTGCTACGTCGTTGGGCGTCTACAAAAACACGCTCGCGACGTCTGCGGGGCGTTTGAGGCAGTGGCAGGCGGACGTCATGGGCGTCCTGTGGGCTTAGTAGGCGTTCTGCGTGGGCGCTTGAAAGCATGCATGGCTCGTCCGTGCTATGCCGTTGCGCGTCAACAAAAACATGCCAGCGACGTCTGTGGGGCAACTGAGGCGAAAGAAGGCGGACGTCAAGGGCGTCCTGTGGGCTTACTAAGCGTGCTGCGTGGGAGCTTGATGGAATGTATGGCTCGTCCGTGCTACGTCATTGGGCGCTTACAAAAACATGCCAGCGACGTCTGCGGGGTGAACGTGCGCCTCTAAGGGGACTCCTCAAGATCAGTTTATAATAGCCTTTGGTGTGAAAACGGCAGTGCTTTCGGGCGAGTGGTGAGTTCTAGATCTCCTGTTACGGCTAACTCTAGGTGTCGCACGCACGGGGCACGTAAGGCCATGTGCGGCCTGACGCTATGATGGACCGGGCGTGGGAGGTTCCCCTGTGTGAACCTTGGTCTTCCTCAAACAATCTTTGCAGTGATTAAATTCTCAACTCCCTTGGGCAAGCGCGCAATGGCGGGTGTAGCATTGGCCTTGCAAAGAAGGCATCGGCGTCGTCGCACGACATCTCAGGTCAGGCGGCGCGGTGGATTTTAGGCGTGCATTGATAGAGCTATTCACGTACGGCGCATGAGTTGTATTGGGGATGTGTGGTAAGGTTGGATCCCTGCTTCGTGTAGCGACGTCCTAACTCGCATGCCAATTCGGTGGCGGATGAAGCGCAATATAGGTTAGTCAGATGTTGGATTCCTCTGCTGCATACCTAATGTCTAGGCATTGTGCACATGCAAACAGTCGCCTCTCGCCCCTCGTATCCCATGCGCGTGGTGAACCCAAAAGACGCTCTCGCGTCCCACTACTTACCTCGCTTCGTCGTGCGATGGCGTGGTCCATGAGCGGTGCCTCGAATTCTCGAATACGATACACGCACTGGGCATGGGGCCTTCACCGGTTTCTATCTGCCCAAAACGAATGCTCCTTGCGAATGACTGCCGCACTCGCCTAGGACCCGACCGTGCCCGAAAGGGAGCGCTTGGCTCATGCGGCGCGCAGCGTCGTTGAGGAATGCTACCTGGTTGATCCTGCCACTAGTCATATGCTTGTCTCAAAGATTAACCCATGCATGTGTAAGTATGAACAAATTCAGACTATGAAACTGCGAATGGCTCATTAAATCTGTTATAGTTTGTTTGATGGTATCTACTACTCGGATAACCGTAGTAATTCTAGAGCTAATACGTGCAACAAACCCCTACTTCTGGAAGGGATGCATTTATTAGATAAAAGGTCGACACGGGCTCTGCCCGTTGCTCCGATGATTCATGATAACTCGACGGATCGCACGGCCATCATGCCGGCGACGCATCATTCAAATTTCTGCCCTATCAACTTTCTATGGTAGGATAGTGGCCTACCATGGTGGTGACGGCTGACACAGAATTAGGGTTCGATTCCAGAGAGGGATCCTGAGAAACGGCTACCACATCCAAAGAAGGCAGCAGGCGCACAAATTACCTGGTAAAAAAGGCATCGGCGTCAACACACGACATCTCATGTCAGGCGGCGGGGTGGATGTTGGGCGTGCATTTAAAGAGCTATTCACGTACGGCTCATGAATGGTATTAACCATGTGTGGTTAGGTTGGATCCCTACTTCAAGCAGCGACGTCCTAACTCGCATGCCAATTCGGTGGTGAATGAAGCGCAATCTAGGCTGATCGGATGTCGGATTCCTGTGCTGCATACCTAATGTCTAGGCATTGTGCACGTGTAAATGGTCGCCTTTCTCCCCTCGCATCCCTTGCACGGGGTGAACCCAAACGGAAGCACTCAAGAAAGATAGGGAGGTTGGTGGATCCACATCACTTGCCAGGAAAGGGAGGCTAGAGTTGAGGCTCCCAGGCCACCTATGTTCAAAGGCGTCCGAGACGCACAAGAGGTGGAGAATTTCCTATGGCACTTGGAGAATTACTTCAAGTGTAATCGGGTACGAAGTGATGTGAACAAGATCAACACTGCTGTGTTGTATCATTCGGAGATGCCCATGCTATGGTGGAGGCGTAAAGAGTTCGACATCAAGAAGGGGACATGCACTATGAACACGTAGGAGCAATTCCGCGAGGAGTTAAAGAAGGCCTTCTCCCTAACAACATCATTTATGAGGCAAAGCACAAGTTTAGGGAGTTAAAGCAAAAGGGGAGCATACGCACGTATGTGCGGGAGTTCACATCCCTTACGCTTCACATTCCCAACCTCACGGATGAAGATATTCCACTTCCTGGATGGGCTGTAAAGTTGCCAGAACGGAGTTGGAGCGGTGACAGGTCGGGAATATTGATGAAGCCATCACGTAGGCTGAATCCTTGACAGACTTCAGGCAGGAGAAGTCTCACAGTGCCGAGGAGGACGACAAGGAAGGTAGTCATGATGATAGTGGGGAAGATTGTGGCGAAGGCGAGAAGCAACGGCCACAACCCAAGAGGTGAGGCGAGGAGCAACGGCCTCACATGCGTGACACCTACAGGTCCAACGACAAGAAATCTGGAGATCATGGCAACACGTTGAGTAAATAGGTTGCCAAAGGAGATGGTTGCTACATATGCAGCGGGCCGCATAGATATGCAAAGTGCCATGAACTGAAGAGTCTTGGTGCTATCTTATGAGAGCGGAAGGAAAAGGAAGCCCAAGAAGAATATGAAGTCGAGGAGACTAAGCAGTTGGGCTTGATAAGTCTATCCGGAGCTGTCACCAAGAAACCATCAAAGACACCAAGGCAAGAGAAGCCAAGGCAAGCAAAGCCGAAGCATGCGGAGTAGGGGCTTGCTATGTCTAAGGCATGTGCTCGATGTCTCGACATCACGATCAATGGGAAACGTGCTCGTGTGTTGGTTGACAATGGTGTAGAGGCCAATCTCATGGCCAAGACGGCAGAAACGAGGTTGGGGTTGCGTTATAGTCCAACCAACATTCAACTCAAGATGGTCAATGCACCACCAACTCCTGTGGATGGAGTTGCACACGAAGTTAGCATCACGATATGCGACTGGCAAGGAAAAACCAGTTTCATCGTCGCTCCCTTAGATATCTATGATATTATTCTTGGGCAGGAGTTCTTCCAGCAGTGCCATACTGTGATCGATCCTTATCTCCAAAAATTGATGATCATGGAGAAAGGAGGAACATGTATGGTTCCCATGGAAAAGGCATAGAAGATGGAGGGACAAATCCAGCTGACGTCCATGAAGCTCGAGAGGGTCGATGTGAAGTTAACATCGGCATCAACCATTGCATGTTTGGGAGAAGACAAAGATGCTGAAAAGTCCTTGCCACCGCCCACGAATAGGGTTCCAAGAAGGAACACTGCCGTGATGACATCACACAGGGTCGGTAACGTCGGGCGTGGCATGACATCACTGCCATTGGACAGCACACACGGTCGGCAACGTCGGGCGTGGCATGACATGGCCGCCTTTGACAGCACACACGGTCGGACGAAGTCGAGCGTGGCATGCCATTATCACCTTTGGGCAGCACACACAGTCGAACGACATTGAGCGTGGCATGCCATCATAACCCTAGGATGACAAACACGGTCAAACGACGTTAGGCATGGCATGCCATCATCGCCTTTTGGCAGCACAAACGGTCTAACGACGTCGGGCGTGGCATGCCATCATAACCCTTGGACGGCAAACACGGTCGAACGACGTCAGGCGTGACATGCCATCACCGCCTTTGGACAGCATACACGGTCGAACGACTTCGGGTGTCGCATGCCATCATCGCCTTTGGGCAGCACACACGGTCGAACGACATCGGACATTGCATGCCATCATTGCCATTGGGCAGCACACACGGTTGGACGATGTCAGGAATGGCATGACATCACCGCCCTTGGACAGCACACACGGCCGGCAATGTCGGGCGTGGTATGATGACATCACTGCTCTAGGACAGCACACACGGTCAACAACGTCAGGCGTGGCATGACATCACCGCCCTTGGACAACACACATGGTCGGCAACGTCGGGCGTGGCGTGACATCACCGCCCTTGGACATCACACACGGTCGGCAACGTCGGGTGTGGCATGATGACATCACCGCCCTTGGACAGCACACAGGCTCGACAACGTCGGGCGTGACATGACATCACCGCCCTTGGACTGCACACACGGTTGGCAATGTCGAGCCTGGCAAGACATCACTACTCTTGGATAGCACACACGATCGTTAACGTCGGGCATGGCATTAAATTACCGCCATTGGACTGCACACACGGTCGGCAATGTCGGGCGTGACATGACTTCACCGCCCTTGGATAGCACACATCGTCGCCAATGGACAGCACACACGGTTGGACGACGTCCGGCATGGCATGCAATCATCGCCTTTGGGCAGCACACATGGTCGAATAACGTCGGGCGTTGCATGCCATCATAGCCCTTGGACAGCAAACACCGTCTAACGACGTCAGGCGTGGCATGTTATCATCGCCTTTGGGCAGCACAAACGGTCGAACGATGTCATGTGTGGCATGCCATCATAGCCCTTGGACGACAAACACGGTCGAACAACGTCAGGCGTGACATGCCATCACCGCCTTTGGAAAGCACACATGGTCGAACGACGTCGGGCGTGGCATGCAATCATCGCCATTGGGCAGCACAGACAGTCGAACGGCATCGGGCGTGGAATGCCATTATCGCCCTTGGGCAGTATAGACAGTCGGATGGCGTCGGGCGTCGCATTCCATCATCGCCCTTAGACAACACCCACGGTCGGACGGCGTCGGGCGTGCCATGCCATCATCGCCTTTGGACAGCACAGACGGTCGGACAATGTCGGGCGTGGCATGCTATCATAGCCCTTGGACAACACACACGGCCGGACGGCGTCAGGCGCTACATGCCATCATCGCCTTTGGACAAGCACAGACGGTCGGCCATCGTCAGGCGTGGCATGCCATCATAGCCCTTTGACAGCACAAATGGTCGGCCGTTGTCGGAAGTGCCTGCACACAACGGTCGGCCGTGGCCTGCTCGCATCTATCATGGCTTGCGTTTACATTGTTCGAGTTCTAAACAAAACATGCGAATATTCATTCCGTACATAAATCAAAGAATTTTGAAACAACCTTCATGCATAACAAACATATTCATCTTTTTTCCATTATCTATTCTCTAACGTTTCCGCCTAACGTAGCTCTTTCGCATCATTTTCATTACTTTTACGGTTCGTACAATATTGAAACATCTTTTACTTGTGCAAATATATATATTATTATTAATTTAACATGCTTAGAAGTTTTTTCGAGCATTCCATATTTTTCTGACTCTTAATCATTATTTTATATATTTATTTTTACGCGCAGGCAGGCAGACGACATAGGCGTCCCGTGGGCTTAGCAGGCGTGTTGGTGGGCTCTTGATGGCATGCATGGCTTGTCCGTTCTACACTGTTGGGCGTATGTAATAACACGTTTGCGATGTCGATAGGTCGTGTGAGGTAAAGGAAGGTTGACGTCGAGGGCGTCCTGTGGGATTTGTAGGCGTGCTGCGTGGGCGCTTGACGGCATGCATGGCCTGTCCGTGATACGTCGTTGGGCGTCAACAAAAACATGCTAGCGACGTTTGCGGGGTGATTGAGGCGAAGGCAGGCGGACGTCGATGGCGTCCTGTGGGCTTAGTAGGCGTGTTGCATGGGCGCTTGACGGCATGCATGGCTTGTCCACGCTACGCCGTTGGGCGTCAACAAAAACATGCCAGCGACGTCTGCGGGGAAACAGAGGCAAACGCAGGCGGACGTCAAGGGCGTCCTGTGGGCTTAGTAGGCGTGCAGCGTGGGCGCTTGATAACATGCATGGCTCGTCCGTGCTACGCCGTTGGGAGCTTGCAAAAATATGCCGACGACGTCGGGCGTGGGATGACATCACCGCCCTTGGAAAGCACACACGGTCGGCAACGTCGGGCGTGGCATGATGACATCACCGCCCTTGGACATCACACGCGGTCGGCAATGTCAGGGGTGGCATGATGACATCACCGCCCTTGGACAGTACACACGCTCGGCAATGTCGGGTGTGACATGACATCTCAACCCTTGGACTGCACACACGATCGTCAACGTCGGGCATGTAATGACATCACCGCCCTTGGACTGCACACACCGTCAGCAACGTCGGGTGTGGCATGACAGCACCGGCCTTGGACAGCACACACGGTCGGCAACGTCGGGGGTGGCATGACATCGCCGACTTTGGACAGCACACACTGTCGGACGATGTCAGGCGTGGCATGCCATCATCGCCTTTTGGAAGCACACACGGTCGAACAACGTCGGGCGTGGCATGTCATCATTGCCCTTGGACGGCAAACACGGTCAAACGACGTCATGCGTGACATGCCATCTCCGCCTTTGGACAGCACACACGGTTGAGCGACGTCGTGTGTGGCATGCCATCATCGCCTTTAGGCAGGACAAACAGTCGAACGAGGTCGGGCGTGGCATGCCGTCATTGCCTTTGGGCAGCACACACGGTCGAACGACGTCGGGCGTGGCATGCCATCATCGCCTTTGGACTAGCTGACACTGTTGGACGGTGTCGGGCGTGGCATGCCATCATCGCCCTTTGACGGCAAACATGGTCGAATGACGTCGGGCGTGGCATACCATCATCGCCTTGGGCAGCACAGACGGTCGGATGGCGTCGGGCGTTGCATGCCATCATCGCCTTTGGGAAGCACACACGGTCGGACGATGTTGCGTGTGGCATAACATCACCTCCCCTGGACAGCACACAGGGTCGGCAACATCGGGCGTGGCATGATGACATCACCGCCCTTGGGCAGCAAAGACGGTCGGCAACGTCAGGCGTGGCATGACATCACCTTTCTTGGACTGCACACACGGTCGGCAATGTCGGGCTTGGAATGACATCATCACCCTTGGACTACAGACACGCTCGAACACTTCGGGCGTGGCATGACATCACCGCCCTTGGACAGCACACACGGTCGGCAATGTCTGGCGTGGCATGACATCCCCGCCTTTGGACAACACACATGGTCGGACGATGTCGGGCGTGGCATGCCATCATCGCCTTTGGGCATCACACACAATCGAACGACGTCGGGCGTGGCATGCCATCATCGCCTTTGGGCAGCACAAACGGTCTAACGATGTCGGGCGTGGCATGCCATCATAGCCCTTGAACGGCAAACAAGGTCGAACGACGTTAGGCGTGACATGCCACCATTGCCTTTGGACAGCACACACGGTCGAACGACGTTAGACGTGGCCTGCCATCATCGCCTTTGGGCAGCACAAACGGTCGAACAACATCAGGCGTGGCATGCCATCATTGCCTTTGGGCAGCACACACGGTCGGACTGCGTCGGGCGTCGCATGCCATCATCGCCCTTGGACAACACACACGGTCGGCTGTCGTCGGGCGTGCCATGACATCATAGCCCTTGGATAGAACACACGGTCGGACGACGTCAAGCGTGGCATGCCATCATTGCCTTTGGATAGCACAGACGGTCGGCCGTCGTCGGGAGTGACATGCTATCATAGCCCTTGGACAACACACACGGTCTAACGGCGTCGGGCGCAACATGCCATCATCGCCTTTGGACCAGCATAGACGGTCGGCCATCGTCGGGCGTGGCATGCCATCATAGCCCTTGGACAACACACACGGCTGGACGGCGTCGGGCACTACATGCCATCATCGCCTTTGGACCAGCATAGACGGTCGTCCATCGTCGGGCGTGGCATGCCATCGTAGCCCTTGGACAGCACAAAACGGTCGGCCGTCGTCGGAAGTTCATGCACTCAACGGTCGGCTATGGCCTGCTCGCATCTGTCGTGGCTTGCGTGACATTGTTCGAGTTCTAAACAAAACCTGCGAATGTTCATTTCGTACATAAATCAAAGGATTTTGAAACAACCTTCATGCATAACAAACATATTCATCTATTTTCCATTAACTATTCTCTAACGTTTCCGCCTAACGTGGCTCTTTTGCATCATTTTCATTACTTTTACGGTTCGTACGATATTGAAACATCTTTTACTTGTGCAAATATATATATTATCATTAATTTAACATGCTTAGAAGTGTTTTCGAGCATTCCATATTTTTCTGACTCTTAATCATTATCTTATAATTTATTTTTACGCTTTTTTATTTTTTACGTCAAATTTTAAAAACAAAGTTTATTAAATTTTTTATTTTAAGGTTCCCATATTATTTTTTTAATTTTCGGAGTTGATTTCATATTTTGTCTATATTTTCCCTATTTTTATTAATTTATAACTAATTTTTCTGAATTTTCAAAAAAAAATAAAAATTAAAAAAAATGTTGAAAAATATTTTTTAATATATATTAAGGTCATTTATGAAAGATGATGTGTGTTTGTACCTTAGAACGTGCATATTTGGGTTGTACATTTCCATTATGATTCTGTGGAAATCCATGTCTACTCCTGTCACGTGGGTAAAACTTTTTTAAGCATATATAAGGGGGTAGAGGTGTTAAAGGCAGATTGAGACGCAGGCAGGCAGACGACATAAGCGTCCCGTGGGCTTAGCAGGCGTGTTGCGTGGGCGCTTGATGGCATGCATTGCTTGTCTGTGCTACGCTGTTGGGCGTATATAAAAACACGTCGGCGATGTCGATAGGTCGTGTGAGGCAAAGGAAGGCTGACGTCGAGGGCGTCCTGTGGGATTTGTTGGCGTGCTGCGTGGGCGCTTGACGGCATGCATGGCTCGTCCGTGATATGTCATTGGACGTCTACAAAAACATGATAGAGACGTTTGCGGGGCGATTGAGGCGAAGGCAGGCGGACGTCGATGGCGTCCTGTGGGCTTAGTAGGTGTGCTGCATGGGCGCTTGACAACATGCATGGCTTGTCCACGCTACGCCGTTGGGCGTCAACAAAAACTTGCCAGCGACGTCTGCGGGGAAACTAAGGCAAAAGCAGGCGGACGTCAAGGGCATCTTGTGGGCTTAGTAGGCGTGCTGCGTGGGCGCTTGATGGCATGCATGGCTCGTCCGTGCTACGCCGTTGGGAGCTTGCAAAAACATGTTGACGACATCAGGCGTGGCATGACATCTCCACCCTAGGAAAGCACACACGGTCGGCAACGTCGGGCGTGACATGATGACATCACTACCCTTGGACAGTACACGCGGTCGACAATGTTGTGCGTGGCATGAAATCACCGCCCTTGGACTGCACACGCGGTCAGCAATGTCGGGCGTGGCATGACATCACTGCCCTTGGACAGCACACCTGGTCGTCAACGTTGGGCGTGGCATGACATCACCGCCCTTGGACTGCACACACGATCGGCAACGTCAGGTGTGGCATGAAATCACAGCCCTTGGACAGTACACACGGTTGGCAACGTCGGGCGTGGCATGACATCACCGACTTTGGACAGCACACACGGTCGGACGATGTCGGGCGTGGCATGCCATCATCACCTTTGGGCAGCACACACGGTGGAACGACGTCGGGCGTGGCATGCCATCATTGCCCATGGACGGCAAACACGGTCAACCTACGTCAGGCGTGACATGCCATCTCCGCCTTTGGACAGCACACACAGTCGAGCGACGTCGTGTGTGGCATGCTATCATCGCCTTTGGGCAGGACAAACAGTCGAACGACGTCGGGCGTGGAATGCCATCATCGCCTTTGGACTAGCTGACACTGTTGGACGGCGTCGGGCGTGGCATGCCATCATCACCCTTGGACGGCAAACATGGTCGAATGACGTCGGGCGTGGCATGCCATCAACGCCTTTGGGCATCACAGACGGTCGGACGGCGTCGGGAGTTTCATGCCATCATTACCTTTGGGAAGCACACACGGTCGGACGACTTTGGGTGTGGCATAACATCACCTCCCCTGGACAGCACACAGGGTCGGCAACATCGGGCGTGGCATGATGACATCACCGCCCTTGGGAAGCAAACATGGTCGGCAACGTCGGGCGTGGCATGACATCAACTCTCTTGGAGTGCACACACGGTCGGCAACGTTGGGCGTGGCATGATCACATCACCGCCCTTTGGCAGCAAACATGGTCGGCAACGTCGGGCGTGGCATGACATCACCTCTCTTGGATTGCACACACGGTCGGCAACGTTGGGCGTGGCGTGACATCACCGCCCTTGGACAGCACACAAGGTCGTCAACGACGGGCGTGGCATGACATCACCGCCCTTCGAGTGCACACACGGTCGACAACGTAGGGCGTGGCATGACATCACCGCCCTTGGACAGCACACACGGTTGGCAATGTCTGGCGTGGCATGACATCGCCGCCTTTGAACAACACACATGGTCCGACGACGTCGTGCGTGGCATGCCATCATCGCCTTTGGGCAGCACACACGGTCGAACGACGTCGGGCGTGACATGCCATCATATCCCTTGGACTGCAAACAACGTCAACGACATCAGGCGTGGCATGCCATCATCGCCTTTGGGCAGAACAAATGGTCGAACGATGTCGGGCATTGCATGTAATCATAGCCCTTGAACGGCAAACAAGGTCGAACGACGTTAGGCGTGATATGCAACCACCGCCTTTGGACAGCACACACGGTCGAATGACGTCAGACGTGGCATGCCATCATCGCCTTTGGACAGCACAAACGGTCGAACGACGTCAGGCGTGGCATGCCATCATCGCCTTTGGGCAGCACACACGGTCGAACGACATCGGGCGTGGCATGCCATCATCGCCTTTAATCTAGCTGCCACTATTGGACGGCGTCGGGCGTGGCATGCCATCATTGCCCATGGACGGCAAACATGGTCGAATGACGTCAGGCGTGGCATGCCATCATCGCCTTTGGGCAGCACAGACGGTCGGACGGCGTCGGGCATTGCATACAATCATCGCCTTTGGCCAGCGCACACAGTCGAACGACGTAGGGCGTGGCATGCTAACATCGCCTTTGAGCAGCATACACGGTCGATTGAATTCGGGCGTTGCATGCCATCATCGCCTTTGGGCAGCACACACGGCCGAACGACGTCGGGCGTGGCATGCCATCATAGCCCTTGGGCAGCACAAACGGTCGAACAATGTCGGGCGTGGCATGCCATCATAGCCCTTGGACGGCAAACACGGTCGAACGATGTCAGGTGTGACATGCCATCACCGCCTTTGGACAGCACACACGGTCGAGCGACGTCGTGTGTGGCATGCCATCATCGCCTTTGGGCAGCACAAACAGGCGAACGACGTCGGGCGATGCATGCCATCATTGCCTTTTGGCAGCAAACACGGTCAAACAACGTCGGGCGTGGTATGTATTCATCGCCTTTGGACTAGCTGACACAGTCGGAGGACATCGGGCATGGCATGCCATCATCGCCCTTGGACAACAAACATGGTCGAACGACGTCGGGTGTGGCATGCCATCATTGCCTTTGGGCAGCACAGTCGGTCGGACGACGTCGGGCGTTGCATGCCATTATCGCCTTTGGCCAGCACATACAGTCAAACGACGTCGGGCGTGGCATACCATTATCGCCTGTGGGCAGCACACACGATCGCACGATGTCGGGCGTTGCATGCCATCTTCGCCTTTGGGCAACACACACAGTCGGCAACGTCGGGTGTGGCATGATGACATCACCGCCCTTGGACAACACACACAGTCGGCAACGTCGGGCGTGGCATGCTGACATCACCGCCCTTGGACAGCACACACGGTCGGCAACATCGGGCATGGCATGACATCACCGCCCTTGGACTACACACACGGTCGACAACGTCGGGCGTGGCATGACATCACCGCCCTTGGACAGCACACACGGTCAGCAACGTCGGGCGTGGCATGGCATCGCCGCCTTTGGACAGCACACACGGTCGAACGTCAGGCGTGACATGCCATCACCGCCTTTGGATTGCACACACTGTCAAATGACGTCGGGCGTGGCATGCCATCATCGCCTTTGGGCAGCACACACGGTCGAACGACGTCGGGCGTGGCATTTCATCATAGCCCTTGGACGGCAAACACGATTAAATGACGTCAAGCGTGGCATGCCATCATCGCCTTCAGGCAGCACAAACGGTCAAACAACGTCGGGCGTGGCATGCCATCATCGCCTTTGTGCAGCACAAACAGTCAGACGGCATCGAGCGTTGCATGCCATCATCGCCTTTTGCCAGCACACAAAGTTGAACGACGTCGGGCATGGCATGCCAACATCGCCTTTGGGTAGCACACACGGTAGAACGACGTCAGGCGTGGCATGCCATCATCCCCTTTGGGCAGCACACACGGTCGAACAACATCGATCGTGGCATGCCATCATCGCCTTCTGGGCAGCACACACGGTCGAACGACGTCGGGCGTGGCATGCCATCATCACCTTTGGACTAGCTGACACAGTCGGACTGTGTCGAGTGTGGCATACCATCATCGCCTTTGGACGGCAAACACGGTCGAACGACGTCGGGCATGGAATGCAATCATTACCTTTGGGCAGCACAGACAGTCGAAGGGCGTCGGGCATGGCATGACTTCATCGCCCTTGGGCAGCACAGACGGTCGGATGGCGTCGGACGTCGCATGCCATCATCGCCCTTGGACAGCACACACGGTCGGCCGTGCCATGCCATCATAGCCCTTGGATAGCACACACGGTCGGACTGCGTCGGGCGTGGCATGCCGTCATCGCCTTTGGACAGCACAGACGATCGGCCGTCGTCGGGCGAGGCATGCCATCATAGCCCTTGAAAAGCACACACGGTCGGACGGCGTCGGGCGCTGCATTCCATCATCACCCTTGGACCAACAAAGACGGCGGCCATTGTCGGGCGTGGCATTTCATCATATCCCTTGGACAGCACAAATGGTCGGCCTTCGTCGGACGTGCCTGCACACAACGGTCGGTCGTGGCCTGCCCGTATCGGTCGCGGCTTGCGTGACATTGTTCGAGTTTTAAATAAAACATGCGGATGTTCATGCCGTACATAAATCAAAGGATTTTGAAACAACCTCCATGCATAACAAACATATTCATCTACTTTCCATAATCAATTCTCTAACATTTCCGCCTAACGTGGCACTTTTGCATCATTTTAATTACTTTTACGGTTCCTACGATATTGAAACATCTTTTATTTATGCAAATATATATATTATCATTAATTTAACATGTTTAGAAGTGTTTTCGAGCATTTCCATATTTTTCTGACTTTTTATTAATTATTTTATAATTTATTTTTACGCTTTTTTTATTTTTTACGTCTCATTTTAAAAAACTAAAGTTTATTAAATTTTTATTCTAATGTTCCCATATTTATTTCTGAATTTTCGAAGTTGATTTCTTATTTTTTAATATATTCCCTATTTTTTTATTAATTTATTACTAATTTTTCAAAATTTTTGAAAAAATAAAAATAAAAAAAATGTTGAAAAATATTTTCTTATATATATTAAGGTCATTTATGAAAGATAGTGTGTGTTTGTACCTTAGAACGTATATATTTAGGTTGTAAATTTCCATAAAGATTCTTTGGAAAATCCATGTCTACTCCTGTCACATGGGTAAAACTTTTTTAAGCATATATAAGGGGGTAGAGGTGTTAAAGGCAGACTGAGGCGCAGGCAGGCAGACGACATAGGCGTCCCGTGGGCTTAGCATGCGGCTGGGTGGGCGCTTGATGGCATGCATGGCTTGTCCGTGCTATGCTGTTGGGCGTTTATAAAAACACGTCGGTGACGTCGATGGGTTGCGTGAGGAAAAGGAAGATAGACGTCGAGGGCGTCCCGTGGTATTTGTAGGCGTGTTGCGTGGGCTCTTGACAACATGCATGGCTCGTCCGTGCTACGTCGTTTGTCGTCTACAAAAACATGCTAGCGACGTTTGCGCCGCGGTTGAGGCGAAGGCAGGCTGACATCGATGGCATCTTGTGGGCTTAGTAGGCGTGCTGCGTGGGCGCTTGACGGCATGCATGGCTCGTCCGTGCTACGCCATTGGGCGTCAACAAAAACATGCCAGCAACGCCGGCGGGGAAACTTAGGCAAAAGCAGGCTAATGTCAAGGGCCTCCTGTGGGCTTAGTAGGCATGCTTCCTGGGCGGTTGATGGCATGTATGGCTCGTCCGTGCTACGTCGTTGGGAGCTTGCCAAAACATGCCGACTACGTCGGGCGTGGCATGATATCACTGCCGTTGGACAGCACACACGGTCGGCAACGTCGGGTGTGGCATGATGACATCACCGCCCTTGGACTGCACCCACGGTCAGCAACGTCGGGTGTGGCATGACATCACCGCCCTTGGACAACACACATGGTTGGCAACGTCGGGCGTGGCATGATGACATAACGGCCTCTGACAGCACACACAGTCGGCAACGTCGGGCATGGCATGGAATCACTGCCTTAGGACTGCACACACGGTCGGCAACGTCGGGCGTGGCATGACTCACCACCCTTGGACAGCACACAAGGTCGTCAACGTCAGGCGTGGCATGACATTACCGCCCTTTGACTGCACACACGGTGGCAACGTCGGGCGTGGCATGACATCACCGCCCTTGGAAAGCACACACTGTCGGCAACGTTGGGCGTGGCATGATATCGCCGCCTTTCGAAAACACACACGGTCGGCAACGTCGAGCGTGGCATGACATCACCGCCCTTGGAAAGCATACATGGTCACCAACATCGGCGTGGCATTATGACATCACCGTCCTTGGACAGGACACACGCTCGGCAACGTCGGGCGTGGCATGACATCACCGCCCTTGGATTGCACACACGGTTGAAGGACGTTGGGCGTGGCATGCAATCATTGCCTTTGGGCAGCACAGACAGTTGAACGGCATCGGGCATGGCATGCCATCATCGCCCTTGGACGGTAAACATGGTCGAACGACGTCAGGCGTGGCATGCCATCATTGCCTTTGGGCAGCACAGACGGTTGGACAACATCGGGCGTTGCACGCCATCATCGCCTTTGGCCAGCACACATAGTCAAACGACGTCGAGCGTGGCATGCCATCATCGCCTCTGGGGGGGCACACAGGATCGAACGATGTTGGGCGTTGCATGCCATCATCGCCTTTGGGAATCACACACGGTCGGACGAGGTGGGGCGTGGCATGGTATCAATGCCCTTAGAAAACACACACGGTCGGCAACGTCGAGCGTGGCATAATGAAATCACCGCCCTTGGACAGCACACACGGTCGGCAACGTCGGGCGTGGCATGACATCACCGCCCTTGGACAACACACACGGTCAGCAATGTCGGGCGTGGCATGACATCACCGCCCTTGGACAACACTCACGGTCAGCAACGTTGGGCGTGGCATGACATCACTGCCCTTGGACAGCACACACGGTCGTCAACATCGGACGTGGCATGACATTATCGCCCTTAGACTGCACACACGGTCGGCAACGTTGGGTGTGGCATGACATCAGCGCCCTTGGACAGCATACACAGTCAGCATCATCGGGCGGTGCATGACATCGCCACATTTGGACAGCACACACGAAAAGACGACGTCGAACATGGCATGCAATCATCGCCTTTGGGCAGCACACACGGTCGAACGACGTCGGGCGTGGCATGCCATCATAGCCCTTGGACGGCAAACACCGTCTAACGACGTCAGGCGTGGCATGCCATCATCGCCTTTGGGCAGCACAAATGGTCGAACGATGTCGGGTGTTGCATGACATCACCGCCCTTGGACAACACACATGGTCGGCAACGTCGGGCGTGGCATAATGACATCACCGCCCTTGGACAGCACACACACTCGACAACGTCGGGCATGGCATGACATCACAGCCCTTGGACTGCGCACACGGTCGAAAAACGTCGGGCGTGGCATGCAATCATCGCCTTTGGGCAGCACAGACAGTCGAACGGCGTCGAGCGTGGCATGCCATCCTCGCCATTTGACGGCAAACATGGTCGAATGACGTTAGGCGTGGCATTCCATCATCGCCTTTGGGCAGCACAGACAGTCGTACGGTGTCGGGCATTGCATGCGATCATCGCCTTTTGCCATCACATACAGTCGAACGACGTCGGGCGTGGAATGCCATCATTGCCTTAGGGCAGCACATACGGTCGAACGACATCGGGCGTGGCATGCAATCATCGCCTTTGGGTAGCACATACAGTCGAATGACGTCGGGCGTGGCATGCCATCATCGCCTTTGGACAACACACACGGTCGGCAACGTCGGGCGTGGCATGACAATACCGCCCTTGGACAGCACACACGGTCGGCAACGTCGGGCGTGGCATGACATCACCACCCTTCGACAGCATACACGGTCGACAACGTTGGGCATGGCATGACATCACCGCCCTTGGACAGCACACACAGTCAGCAACGTCGGGCGTGGCATGACATCGCCGCCTTATTACAACACACACGGTCGAACGTCAGGCGTGACATGCCATCACCGCCTTTGGACAACACACATGATCGAGCGACGTCGGGCGTAGCATGCCATCATCGCCTTCGGGCAGCACATACGGCCGAACGACGTCGGGCTTGGCATGCCATCATAGCCCTTGGACGGCAAACACGGTCAAACGACGTCAGGCGTGGCATGCCATCATTGCCTTTGGGCAGCACAAACGGTCGAACGACGCCGGGCTTGGCATGCCATCATCGCCTTTGGGCAGTACAGAAGGTCCGACGGCGTCGGGCGTTGCATGCCATAATCGCCTTTGGCCGGCACACACAGTCGAACGACGTCGGGCGTTGCATGCCATCATTGCCTTTGGGCAGCACACACGGTCGAACGACCTCAGGCGTGGCATGCCATCATCGCCTTTGGGCAGCACACACGGTCCAACGAAGTTGGACGTGGCATGACATCATCGCCTCTGGGCAGCACACATGGTCGAACGACGTTGGGCATGGCATGCCATCATCGCCTTTGGACTAGCTGACACAGTCGGACAGCGTCGGGCGTGGCATGAAATCATCGCCTTTTGGAAGCACAGACAGTCGAACGACATCGGGTGTGGCATGCCATCATCGCCCTTGGGCAGCATAGACGATCGGACGACGTCGGGCATCGCATTCCATCATCGCCCTTGGACAGCACAGACGGTCGGCCGTCGTCGGGCGTGCCATGCCATCATAGCCCTTGGATAGCACACACGATCGAACGGCGTCGGGCGTGGCATGCCATCATCGCCTTTGGACAGCACAGATGGTCGGCCGTCGTCAGGCGTGGCATGCCATCATAGCCCTTGGACAACACACACGGTCGAATGGCGTCGGGCGATGTATGCCATCATCGCCCTTGGACCAGCACAGACGGTCGGCCATCGTCGGGCGTGGCATTCCATCATAGCCTTTGGATAGCACAAACGGTCGGCCGTCGTTGGACGTGCCTGCACACAACGGTCAGCCGTGGCCTGCCCACATCGGTCTTTCCTTGCATGACATTGTTCGAGTTCTAAACAAAACATGCAGATGTTCATGCCGTACATAAAATCAAAGGATTTTTAAACAACCTCCATGCATACCAAACTTATTCATCTACTTTCCTTAATCTATTCTCTAACGTTTCCCCTAACGTGGCTCTTTCACATCATTTTCGTTACTTTTATGGTTCGTACGATATTGAAACATCTTTTATTTGTCCATATATATATATATTATCATTAATTTAACATGTTTAGAAGTGTTTTCGAGCATTTCCTTATTTTTCCAACTTTTAATCATTATTTTATAATTTATTTTTACGCTTTTTTATTTTTTACGTGTCATTTTAAAAAAAAAAGTTTATTAAATTTTTTATTTTAAGGTTCCCATATTTATTTGTGAATTTTCGGAGTTGAGGTCATATTTTTTTGGTATTTTCACTATTTTTTATTAATTTATTACTAATTTTTCAGAGTTTTGAAAAAAATAAAAATAAGAAAATGTTGAAAAATATTTTTTTATATATATGAAGTCATTTAT
Organism: Solanum pimpinellifolium; assembly: GCA_034621305.1. Lineage (NCBI taxonomy): Eukaryota > Viridiplantae > Streptophyta > Magnoliopsida > Solanales > Solanaceae > Solanum > Solanum pimpinellifolium. Next base: position 17,046,015 of record CM067870.1, on the reverse strand, counting down.
GAAAGATGATGTGTGTTTGTACCTTAGAAGGTGCATATTTCGGTTGTACATTTCCATAAAGATTCTCTGGAAAATCCATGTCTACTCCTGTCACATGGGTAAAACTTTTTTAAGCATATATAAGGGGGTAGAGGTGTTAAAGGCAGCCTGAGGCGCAAGCAGGCAGACGACATAGGTGTCCCGTGGGCTTAGCAGGCGTGCTGCGTGGGCACTTGATGGCATGCATGGCTTGTCCGTGCTACGCTGTTGGGCGTTTATTAAAACACTTTGGCTACGTCGATGGGTCGAGTGAGGCAAAGGCAGGCGTACGTCGAGGGCATCCTGTGACATTTTTAGGCATGCTGCGTGGGCGCTTGACGGCATGCATGGCTCGTCCGTGCTACTTCGTTGGGCGTCAATAAAAATATGCTAGCGACGTTTTGCGTGGCGGCTGAGGCAAAGGTAGGTGAACGTCGATGGCGTCCTGTGGGCTTAGTAGGCGTGCTGCGTGGGCACTTGACAGCATGCTTGGCTCGTCCGTGCTACACTGTTGGGCATTTACAAAAACACGCACGGGACATCTGTAGGGCGTTTGAGGCGGTGGTAGGCGGACGTCATGGGCGTCCTCTGGGCTTAGTAGGCTGCTACGTGGGCGCTTGACGGCATGCATGGCACGTCCGTGCTACGCCGTTGGGCGTCAACAAAAACATGCAAACGACATCTGCGGGGAAACTGAGGCAAAAGCAGGCGAACGTCAAGGGCGTCATGTGGGCTTAGCAGGCGTGCTGCGTGGGCACTTGATGGCATGCATGGCTTGTCCGTGCTACGCCGTTAGACATTTATTAAAACACGTCGGCAACATCGATGGGTCGAGTGAGGCAAAGCAGGCGTACGTCGAGGGCGTCCTATGACATTTTTAGGCGTGCTGTGGGGGCGCTTGACGGCATGCATGGCTCATCCGTGGTACGTCGTTGGCCGTCAATAAAAATATGCTAGCGATGTTTGCGAGGCGATTGAGGCGAAGGCAGGCGGACGTCGATGGCGTCCTGTGGGCTTTGTAGGCGTGTTGCGTGGGCACTTGACGACATGCATGGCTCGTCCGTGCTACGCTTTTGGGCATTTACAAAAACATGCACGCGACATCTGCGGGGCGTTTGAGGCGGTGGTAGGCGGACGTCATAGGCGTCTCTATTGTCAAGGACTTTTTGATTCGGACTATGTTCCGTGCGGCACTAGACGGTTTACTCACGACTCTTGCACGTTCTTGCAAACTCTAGTAAGCCTAAAACTCAGATCGCTAAGAAAATAAGAAGTAAGACAGAACATTGGAAGAAGGAACTTCTATTACTTGAAAATAATTGGATGCTTTACAAGTAAAATAATCTGCTATTTATACTACTCTAATGCTGCCTAAGAGTTAGTAAATAAACTATACAAGTTCCTAAGACTATGCCTACAAGACAAGCTTCTAAGTCTTCCAAAAAGGACTCCTAGATGCTCCTAGTCTGCCCCATGATCTCCACAAGCCTCTCAAAGACTTGTAACTCCTGTAACAGCCGCCCCACTAACAAGTGTAACAGCTGAAACGGCTGTAACTGCCATAACAGCTGAAACTGCTGCCTCTTCAGCTGCTGCAGGCCCCCTTGGCTGCTGACCTGCGTGGTCAGCCTGCTCCCCTGCGCCTGCTGGCTGCCTCGTTGGGTGGCGTTCGGCCTAAATGGATGGCGGGACGTCACAATCTCCCCCACCCCATGATGCGACGACCGCGACGCATTGCTGCAAGAACTCCTGAATTTTGTCTTTGAACTGCCACAAGTCTTCGTACTTCTCCCATGTGGCTTCCTCCGGAGTTTGTCCCTTCCAATGTACGAGAAACATGGCACTGGCCTGCTGTCCTCGTTTCCGCTTGGCTTGGTAATCTATGATAGCTTCAATTTCACGGTCATGCGAGGCAGTAACGGTGATAGGGGCCCGTTGTGATTTGTTGCGGCTGGGATCGTCCTTGTCCTCATAATAAGGCTTAAGGACGCTGGCATGAAAGACCGGGTGGATCTTGAAGTGCGGAGGTAACTCCAACCTGTATGAAATCTTACCCACCTTGGCAACAATTTTGAACGGACCCTCGTATTTCCGCACCAGGTTGTGATGCATGCCTCTAAGCGCCTTAAACTGCCTCGGATTAAATTTTACCAAAACCATATCACCTTCTTTGTAGTTGGTGGGACGACGCTTGCGGTCGGCGAACTTTTTCATCCTCCTTGCCGCCTTGCTCAAATAAGATTTGGCAAGGTCGAGTTGCTCTTCCCAACCCTTGGCAAGGTTGTAAGCGCCCAAACTCTTCCCTTCGAACAATGTTGGCAATGATTGCGGAGTTTGGGGTTGCTGGCCCGTTGCTAACTCGAACGGTGTGCGCCCTGTAGACTCACTCCTCTGCAAATTATAAGAAAATTGCGCCATGTCTAGGAGCTTAGCCCAATCTTTCTGATGTGCACTAACATAGTGCCGAAGATAGCATTCCAACAAGGCGTTGACGCGTTCAGTTTGGCCATCAGTTTGGGGGTGGAAACTGGTGGAAAAGTGAAGTTTTGAACCAAGAATCTCGAAGAGTTCACTCCAAAAGTTCCCTGTGAAACGAGGATCCCGATCACTAATGATGAACCTCGGCAGCCCCCAATACTTCACAACATTCTTAAAGAACAATTGTGCAGCTTCCTTAGCAGTACAACCAGCTGTGGCAGGCATGAATGTAGCATATTTGGAAAATCTATCCACTACGACCATAATAGTGCCAAACCCGTTTGACTTCGGCAAAGAAGTAATGAAATCCATAGATATGCTCTCCCATGGACGATCAGCTATGGGTAACGGCTCCAACAGCCCTCCTGGTTGCCTTTGCTCTATCTTGTCTTGCTGGCACACTAGACAAGTCTGCACGTACTGCTCAATCTCTTCCCGCATACGTGGCCAGAAATAGAAGGCCTCCACTAACGCCCTCGTTCTCTTCTGTCCCGGATGCCCAGCCCACGGAGTGTCGTGGCTTTCTTTGATAATACGCCGCCTGATGAACCCGAACTTTGGTACATAGATCCTCCGGCCAGTGGTAAGCAAGAATCCGTCTTCTACCCAAAACCGTTTGGTTTGGCCTTGAGCAGCCAGCTCCATAATCTTCTTGGCTTCCGGATCGCGTTGCATACCGTCTTTGATTGCGCCTTGGAATTCACTGCGGACTGAGGAGATGACCGCTAATTCAGTCTTTCTGCTCAATGCATCGGCTACCACATTGCCCCTTCCTGGTTTGTACTCCAAGTTGTAGTCAAATTCAGCTAAGAAATCCTGCCAACGAGCCTGCTTTGGTGTGATCTTCTTCTGCGACTGAAAAATAGCTAGTGGCAACATTGTCAGTTTTTACTACAAATTTGGAGCCTAGTAGATAATGCCTCCATGTGCGTAGACAATGCACAATGGCTGTCATCTCCTTCTCCTGCACAGTGTACCGTCGTTCCGCTTCATTCAGCTTCCGGCTTTCGAATGCTATGGGGTGCTTCTCCTGCATCAAGACTCCCCAATGGCAAAATCAGAAGCATCCGTATGGATTTCGAAGGTCTTGGTGAAATCAGGCAGCATCAAGACTGGCTCTTTAGTAACCGCAGCCTTAAGACCCTCGAACGCTTCCTCACACTCCTCGCTCCACAACCAAGGCCTGTTCTTCTTCAGCAGCTTGGTCAGTGGTGCAGCAATAGCGGAGTACCCGCTGATGAACCTGCGATAATAATTAGCAAGTCCAAGAAAAGAACGTAGCTCGGTCATTTTTGTAGGCGCTTCCCAATCTTGGATCGCTTTTACCTTAGCCTCGTCCATACGAAGCTCACCTTGGCTGATCACATGGCCCAAGAAATGTATCTTTGGTTGGGCGAACTCGCACTTCTCCTGCTTGACATAGAGCTGATTTTCTCGCAATACTTTGAAGACCTTCTTCAAGTGCTCTACATGCTCCTGCAAAGTGCTACTATAGACGACTATGTCATCTAAGTACACCACTACGAACTGATCCAAGTAGGGATGCAAAATCTCGTTCATCAGCGTGCAAAATGTGGCAGGTGCATTGGTTAAGCCGAAGGGCATCACCAACCATTCGAATGCTCCATACCTGGTCACGCATGCTGTCTTTGGCTCATCCCCCTCTGCAATGCGCACTTGATAGTAGCCTTTCCGGAGATCCATCTTGGTGAAGTATTTGGCCTCTCCAAGACGATCGAACAAATCTGCGATCAGCGGGATTGGATACTTGTTCCGGATTGTGATCTTGTTGAGCGCCCTGTAGTCAATGCATAAACGCATCGACCCATCTTTCTTCTTCTGAAACAGCACCGGCGCCCCATAGGGTGCCTTGGATGGACGAATATGACCTGCTTCGAGGAGCTCTTTCAATTGCTTCCTCAGTTCTTCTAATTCAGGCGGAGCCATGCGATAAGGTGCAAGCGCAGGTGGCTTGGCTCCCGCCTCCAACTCAATCATATGATCTACCTCGCGCCTTGGAGGTAGTGTCTTCGGCAGCTCCTCCGGCATCACATCACTGTTTTCCTGCAAAACAGATTCTATAATAGGTGGCAGTGGCTGCATAGCACCATGGTCTTCACTCGAACTTGCGATGGTGGCTAAAAAGGTTGGCGCTCCTTTCTTCAGGCCCTTCACAATCTGCATGGCCGACAGTTGGGCATATCCGTCTTTCTTCGGCACCCTAATAAGAGGCACCATACAAGACCCTTCCCCCTCCATCACCATGAGTTGTTGAAGGTAGGGATCGATCATCGTGTGGCAACGTTGAAAGAATTCCTGCCCAAGAATGACATCGGATATATCCAAAGGAGCTACGGTAAAGTTTGTCTTACCTTTCCACCGTCCTAAAGTGATGCTGACCCCATGAGCAATTCCACACACGGGAGTTGGTGGGGCGTTGACCGTCTTGATGCGATTGTTACTTGGAACAATTTTCAGTCCCGATTTCTCTGCCGCCGCCTTGGTCATGATGTTAGCCTCAGCCCCGGAATCTACCATGACCCGAACTGCTTGCCCATTGATGGAGATATCCACATATTGTGTGCTGAAATCCCCCGGGTTGTCAGTCTGCTTTGCTATGGCACCACAGATTCCAACCATGCCCAATTGAGTGGTGTCTGCCGGTTTCGCCTTGTCTTGTGCCTCCTTTTCCTTCCGCTCACGGACGATGGCACCAAGACTCTTCATCTCTGGGCACCTGGCGTAACCGTGTGGTCCGCCACATATATAGCACCCGTCTCCTCTACTGGACTGCGTCCGCTTCTCCGAGAACTTCCGGCGTTCGAACCGTCTGCCATCGAACTTGGGTGTGTCTTGCTGCTTGGGTTGTGCCGATGGTTCTCTGCCTCGGCCACGGTCTCCCCTGCCTTTAGCTTGACTGCCCTTTGCCTCCTTGCCCTTCGCCTTGTCCAAACGATCATGTTTGAAATCTGTCAAGGTCTCAGCTTGAGTGATGGCCTCATCGATGGTTTTTACTTGACGCCGCTCTAACTCGGTCCTCGCCCAATTCTGTAGCCCGTCCATGAAGGGGAACAGCATGTCATCTTCCGTGAGTTGGGGAATCTGAAGGGTCAAGATTGTGAACTCTTTCACATAGGCCCTAATACTTCCCGTCTGCTTCAACTCCCGAAGTTTGCGCTTCATCTCATAAACAGCATTGTTGGGGAAGAAAGCTTTCTTGAATTCCTCAAGGAATTGTTCCCATGTGTCGATGGTGCGTGTGCCCCTCTTGATCTCGGCATCTTTGCGTTTCCACCACAACATGGCTACGTCGGAAAGATACAACACGGCAGTGTTGATCTTGCTTGCATCGCTCCTGACCCGATTACACCTGAAATAATTTTCCAAGTGCCATAAGAAATTGCCTACCTCTAGGGCGTCTCGGACACCCTTGAATGTTGGTGGCTTAGGAACCTCGACCCTGGTCTCCCTTTCCTGGCCAAGTGATGCTGTTGCTGCAACCTCCCTCTCTTCTTCGAGGGCTACTACCTTGTTCTTCAGGGTCTGGATCATTGTGGTGGCATCCAACAACCTGAACTCCAAGGAAGTAATGGACTCCTTCAACTCCAATTCAGTCCGCTTGCGTAGATCCAACTCCTTCCGGATGATGTTAACTTCCTCAAGGGAATTTTCTTCAAGGTTTTTAACATCGCTGTCCAAACCATTCAAGCGCTGCCCCAAAATCTCAACAGCAAGTCTTGCTCTCTCAACGCTGGCAATCCATTCATGTCCAACAGTGACGTCTATAACGTCTTCGCTGACGTTGTCTTCACTTTCCTCATCTGTATTCTCCTGGAAAGATGTTTGTCCGTCGCCTGGTGGAGGATCATTTGTTGGCAGATCGCTTGATGGTAAACCGCCTGGTGGAACACTGCCTGATGGCAGGTCGCCCGAGGGGACACTGCCTGATGGCAGGTCGCCTGGTGGAAGACTGCCTGTTGGCAGGTCGCCTGGTGGAGGGTTGGGCAGACTGGGTTCGTTGCCCTTCTTGTTCTTTCCCTTTTTGTTCTTCTTTCCTCCCTGAACGTTGGGGGTGCCGCCACCGTTTCCTCCGTTCGTCATTTTCTTACGATAAACCTTCGCTCTGATACCAACTGTCACGGACTTTTTGATTCGGACTATGTTCCGTGCGGCACTAGACGGTTTACTCACGACTCTTGCACGTTCTTGCAAACTCTAGTAAGCCTAAAACTCAGATCGCTAAGAAAATAAGAAGTAAGACAGAACTTTGGAAGAAGGAACTTCTATTACTTGAAAATAATTGGATGCTTTACAAGTAAAATAATCTGCTATTTATACTACTCTAATGCTGCCTAAGAGTTAGTAAATAAACTATACAAGTTCCTAAGACTATGCCTACAAGACAAGCTTCTAAGTCTTCCAAAAAGGACTCCTAGATGCTCCTAGTCTGCCCCATGATCTCCACAAGCCTCTCAAAGACTTGTAACTCCTGTAACAGCCGCCTCACTAACAAGTGTAACAGCTGAAACGGCTGTAACTGCCATAACAGCTGAAACTGCTGCCTCTTCAGCTGCTGCAGGCCCCCTTGGCTGCTGACCTACGTGGTCAGCCTGCTCCCCTGCGCCTGCTGCGCCTGCTGGCTGCCTCGTTGGGTGGCTTTCGGCCTGAATGGATGGCGGGACGTCACACTAGGCTTAGTAGGCGTGCTGCGTGGGCGCTTGACGGCATGCATGGCTTGTCCGTGCTACGCTGTTGGGCGTCAACAAAAACATGAAAGCGACGTGTGCGGGGAAACTGAGACAAAAGCAGGCGGACGTCAAGGCCGTCATGTGGGCTTAGTAGGCATGCAGCGTGGGCGCTTGATGGCATGCATTGCTCGTCCGTGCTACGCAGTTGGGAGCTTGCAAAAACATGCTGATAACGTCGGGCGTGGCATGACATTACCTCCATAGGACAGCACACATGGTCGGCAACGTCGGGCGTCGCATGATGAAATCACCGCCCTTGGACAGCACACACGGTCGGCAACGTTGGGCGTGGCATGACATCAACGCCCTTGGATAGCACACACGATCGTCAACGTCGAGCGAGGCATGACATCACCGCCCTTGGACTGCACACACGGTTGGCTACGTCAGGCTTGTCATGACATCACCGCCCATGGAAATCACAAACGGTCGACAACGTTGGGCGTGGCATGACTTTGCCGCCGTTGGACAACATACACGGTCGGACTACGTCGGGTGTGGCATGCCATCATCGCCTTTGGGAAGCACACACGGTCGAACGACGTCGGGCGTGGCATGCCATCATAGCCCTTGGACGGCAAACACGGTCAAACGACGTCAGGCGTGACATGCCATCTCCGCCTTTGGACAGCACACACGGTCGAATGACGTCGGGCATGGCATGCCATCATCGCCTTTGGGCAGCACACACGGTGGAACGACATCGGGCGTTGCATGCCATCATAGCCTTTCGGCAGCACACGGTTGAACGACGTCGGGCGTTGCTTGACATCATCGCCTTTGGGCAGCACACACAGTCCGATGACGTCGGGCGTGGCATGACATCACCACCCTTGGAAAGCACACACGGTTAACAACGTCGCACGTAGCATGATGACATCACCGCCCTTGGACAACACACACGGTCGGCAACGTCGGGCTTGGCATGACATCACTGCCCTTGGACTGCACACACGGTCGACAACGTCGGGCGGGGCAGGACATCACCTCCCTTGGACAATACACAAGGTCATCAACATCGAGCGTGGCATGACATCACCGCCCTTGTACTACACACACGGTCGGCAACGTCGAGCGTGGCATAATTACGCCGCCTTTGGACAACACACACGGTCGGACGACATCGGGCGTGGCATGCCATCATCGCCTTTGGGCAGCACACACGATCGAACAACGTCGAGCGTGTCATGCCATCATAGCCCTTGGTCGGCAAACATCGTCGAACGACGTCAGGTGTGGCATGCCATCATCGCCTTTGGGCAGTACAAATAGTCGAACGATGTCGGGCGTGGCATGCCATCATAGCCCTTGAACGACAAACACGGTCAAACGACGTCAGGAGTGACATGCCATCACCGCCTTTGGACAGCACACACGGTCGAACGACGTCGGGCGTGGGATGCCATCATCTCCTTTGGGCAGCACAAACGGTCGAACGACGTCGGGCGTGGCATGTCATAATCGCCTTTGGGCAGCACAAACGGTCGAACAACGTCGGGCGTGGCATGCCATCATCGCCTGTGGAGTAGCTGACACAGTTGGACGGCGTCAGGCGTGGCATGCCTTCATCGCCCTTGGACGGCAAAAATGGTCGAACGACATCGGGCGTGGCATGCTATCATTGCCTTTGGGCAGCACATACGCTCAGACAGCGTCGGGTGTTGCATGCCATCATCGCCTTTGGCCAGCACACACAGCCGAACGACGTCAGGCGTGGCATGCCATCATCGCCTTTGGGTAGCGCACACGATCGAACGACGTCGGGCGTTGCATGCCATCATCGCCTTTGTAAAGCACACACGGTTGGACGACGTCGGGCGTGGCATGACATCACTGGCCTTGGACAACACACACGGTCGACAACGTCGGGCGTGGAATGATGACATCACCGCCCTTGGACAGTACACACAGTCGGCAACGTCGCGCGTGGCATGACATCATCGCCTTTGAACAGCACGCACGGTTGGCAACGTCGGGCGTGGCATGATGACATCACCTCCCTTGGACAACACACACGCTCGGCATAGTCGGGCGTGGCATGACATCACCGCTCTTGGACTGCACAAACGGTCGGCAACGTCGGGCGTGGCATGACATCACCACCCTTGGACAGCACACACGGTCGTCTACGTCGGGCGTGGTGTGACATTACCGCCCTTGGTCTACACATACGGTCGACAACGTCGGGCATGGCATGACACCACCGCCCTTGGACAGCACACACAGTCAGCAACGTAGGTCGTGGCATGACATTACCGCCTTTAGACAGCACACACGGTCAAACGTCAGGCGTGACATGCCATCACCACCTTTGGACAGCACACATGGTCGAACGACGTCGGGCGTGGCATGCTATCATCGCCTTTGGGCAGCACACACGGTCGAACAACGTTGGGCATGGCATGCCATCATAGCCCTTGGACGGCAAACACGGTTAAACGGCGTCAGGCATGGCATGCCATCATCGCCTTTGGGCAGCACAAACGGTCGAACGACGTCGGGCGTGGCATGCCATCATCGCCTTTGGGCAGCACAGAAGGTCGGACGGCGTTGGGTGTTGCATGCCATCATTGCCTTTAGCCAGCACACAAAGTCGAACGACGTCGGGCGTGGCATGCCATCATCGCCTTTGGGTAGCACACACGGTCGAACGATGTCGGGCATGGCATGCCATCATCGCCTTTGGGTAGCACACATGGTCGAACGACGTCGGGATTGGCATGCCATCATCGCCTCTGGGCAGCACACACAGTCCAAAGACGTTGGGCGTGGCATGCCATCATCGCATCTGGGCAGCACACACGGTCGAACGACGTTGGGTGTGGCATGCCATCATCGCCTTTGGACTAGCTGACAGTCGGACAGCTTCGGGCGTTGCATGCCATTATCGCCCTTGGACGGCAAACACGGTCGAACAACGTCGGGCGTGGCATGCAATCATCGCCTTTGGGCAGAACAGACAGTCAAAAAGCGTCGGGCGTGGCATGCCATCATCGCCCTTGGGCAGCACAGACGGTCGGATGGCGTCAGGCGTCGCATGCCATCATCGCCCTTGGACAGCACACACGGTCGGCCGTCGTCGGGCGTTCCATGCCATCATAGACCTTGGATAGCACACACGGTCAGACGGCGTCGGGCGTGACACGCCATCATCGCCCTTGGATAACACACACGGTCGAACGACGTCGGGAGCTGTATGCCATCATCGCCCTTGAACCAGCATAGACAGTCGGCCATCGTCGGGCGTGGCATGCCATCATAGCCCTTGGACAGAACAGACAGTCGGCCGTCGTCGACCGTGGCCTGCCCGCATCGGTCGTGGCTTGCGTGACATTGTTCGAGTTCTAAAAAAAATATGCGGATGTTCATGCCGTACATAAATCAAAGGATTTTGAAACAACCTCCATGCATAACAAACATATTCATCTACTTTCCATAATCTATTCTCTAACGTTTCCCTTAACGTGGCTCTTTTGCATCATTTTCGTTACTTTTACGGTTCGTACGATATTGAAACATCTTTTATTTGTGCAAATATATATATTATCATTAATTTAACATGTTTAGAAGTGTTTTCGAGTATTTCCACATTTTTTCGACTTTTAATCATTATTTTATAATTTATTTTTACACTTTTTTATTTTTTACGTCTCATTTTAAAAAATAAAGTTTATTAAATTTTTTATTTTAAGGTTCCCATATTTATTTTGTGAATTTTCGGAGTTGAGGTCATATTTTTTTTGATATTTTCCCTATTTTTTATTAATTTATTACTAATTTTTCAGAATTTTCAAAAAAAATAAAAAATAAAAAAAATGTTGAAAAATATTTTTTATATATATTAAGTTCATTTATGAAAGGTGATGTGTATATGTACCTTAGAACTTGCATATTTGGATTCTACATTTCCATAAAGATTCTCTGGAAAATCCATGTCTACTCATGTCACATGGGTAAAACTTTTTTAAGCATATATAAGGGGGTAGAGGTGTTAAAGGCAGCCTGAGGCGCAGGAAGGCATACGACATAGGCGTCCCGTGGGCTTAGCAGGCGTGCTGCGTTGGCTCTTGATGGCATGCATGGCTTTATCCGTGCTACGCCGTTGGGCGTTTATTAAAACACGTCGGCGACATCGATGCGTCGAGTGAGACAAATGCAGGCGGACGTCGAGGGCGTCCTGTGAGATATGTAGGCGTGCTGTGTGGGCGCTTGACGGCATGCATGGCTTCTCCGTGCTACATCGTTGGTCGTCTATAAAAACATGCTAGCGACTTTTGTGGGGCGGCTGAGGCGAAGGCAGGTGGACGACGATGGCGTTCTGTTGGCATCGTAGGCGTGCTGCGTGGGAACTTGAAGGCATGCATGGCTCATCTGTGCTACGCTGTTGGGCGTTTACAAAAACACGCACACGACGTCTGTAGGGCGTTTGAGGAGGTGGTAGGCGGACGTCATGGGCGTTATGTGGGCTTAGTAGGCCTGCTGCGTGGTGGCTTTATGGCATGCATGGCTCGTCTGTCCTACGTCGTTGGGCGTCAACAAAATCATGCCAGTGACGTCTGCGGGGAAACTGAGGCAAAAGCAGGCAGACGTCAAGGGCGTCCTGTGGTCTTAGTAGGCGTGCTGCGTGGGCGCTTGATGGCATGCATGGCTCGTCCGTGCTACGCCGTTGGGCGCTTACCAAAACATGCCAGCGACGTCTGCGGGATGAACGTGCGTCACTGAGGGAACTTCTCAAGATTGGTTTATAATAGTGTTTGGTGTGGAAACGGCAGTGCTTTCGGGCGAGTGGTGAGTTCTAGAGCTCCTGTTACGGCTAACTCTAGACATCACACGCACGGGGCACGTAAGGCCATGTGCGGCAGACGCTATGATGGACCGGCCATAGGAGGTTCCCCTTTGTGAACCTTGGTCTTCCTCCAACAATCTTTGCAGTGATTAAATTCTCAACTCCCTTGGGCAGGCGCACAACGGCGGGTGTAGCATTTGCCTTTCAAAGAAGGCATCGGCGTCGTCGCAACACACCTCATGTCGGGCGACGGGGTAGATGTCGGGCGTGCATTGACAGAGCTATTCACGTACGACACATGCTTCGAACAGCGATGTCCTAACTCGCATGCCAATTCGGTGGCGGATGAAGCGCAATCTAGGCTGGCCAGATTTCGGATTTTTGTGCTGCATACCCAATGCCTAGGCTATGTGCACGTGCAAACGGTCGCCTTTCGCCCCTCGCATCCCATCCGCGGGGTGAACCCAAAAGATGCTCTCGCGTCCCAATCATTCCCTCGCTTCGTCGTGCGATGGCGTGGTCTGTGAGCAGCGCCTCGAATTCTCGGATACGCTAGATGCAGTGGGCATGGGGCCTTCACCGGCTTCTATCTGCCCAAAATGAATGCTCCTTGCGAATGACTGTCGCGCTCACCTTGGACCTGACCGTGCCCGAAAGGGCGTGCCAGGCTCATGCGGCGCGCGGCGTCGTTGAGGAATTCTACCTGGTTGATCCTGCTAGTAGTCATATGCTTGTCTCAAAGATTAAGCCATGCATGTGTAAGTATGAACAAATTCAGACTGTGAAACTGCGAGTGGCTCATTAAATCTGTTATAGTTTTTTTGTTGGTATCTACTACTCGGATAACCGTAGTAATTCTAGAGCTAATACGTGTAACAAACCCCGACTTCTGGAAGGGATGCATTTATTAGATAAAAGATCGACGCGGGCTCTGCCCGTTGCTGCGATGATTCATGATAACTCAACAGATCGCACACCATCGTGCCGACGATGCATCATTCAAATTTCTTCCCTATCAGCTTTTGATGGTAGGATAGTGGCCTACCATGGTGGTGACGGGTGACGAGAATTAGGGTTCGATTCCGGAGAGGGAGCCTAAGAAACGGCTACCAAATCCAAGGAAGGCAGCAGGCGCGCAAATTACCCAATCCTGACACGGGGAGGTAGTGACAATAAATAACATTACTGGGCTCTATGAGTGTGGTAATTGGAACAAGTACAAATTCTAAATCCCTTAACGAGGACCCATTAGAGGTCAAGTCTGGTGCCAGCAGCCACAGTAATTCCTGCTCCAATAGCGTATATTTAAGCTCGTAGTTGGACTTTGGGATGGGCCGACTGGTCCGCCCTAGGTGTGCACCGGTTGTCTCGTCCTTTCTGTCGGTGATGTGCTCTTGGCCTTAATTCGTCGAGTCGTGACTCCGGCACTGTTACTTTGAAGAAATTAGATTGCTCAAAGCAAGCGTACTGTGACATCCCACCAAATTTCCAGCAAGTTCACAACAAACGAAGGGGGAAGGCGGTCCAACAGCCTTGGAGAGGCTTTTGCAAGACTCTAGAGCCTTCTAGATTCTTGGGGCAGACTAGAGAATTCTAGGAGCCTTTTGGAAGAGCTAGAGACATATTCTAGGAATGTAGAACATGTATTGAGTGCATGTACTTAGGGACTTGTATAGCAGCATTTATTTACTCTTAGGCTTAGGGAGTAGTATAAATAGGAGAGTCATTCTATTTGTAAATCATCCATCAACTGAATAATAAAATACAAGTCCTCTCTTCCAAAGTTCTGTCTTTGTCTTTCTTCTTATTCACTTAGTGTTCCGAGTAGAAAGACTGACTTAAGCTTACGAGATCGTGAGTAAGTTGTCAAGTGCCGCACAGAGTCTTGTCAAATTCTCTAGGTCCGTGACAAGTGGTATCAGAGCAGGTTGATCGTATGAGAGTGATGAACGAAGGAGACGTTATCGGCACTAGCACCACCAACGTCCGCACGGATGGAGGAAAGAAGAATAAGAAAAGGAAGAAGCAGCCCCGAGCCCACACCAAGCGAGGTTCAAACATCTCGCCCACCCACAATTGTCAATGGAAGTGACGAAGAGACCGGCGAGGATGTCGTTGACATTACTGCCGGAGAAGAGTGGATTGCAAGGGTAGAAATGGCAAGGCAGGCCGTTGAGATATTAGGCCGCCGCTTGAATGGGGTGGACAACAAATTCAAAACCCTTGAAGATTTCACCCTTGAGGAGAATGACAACATCCGAAAGGAGTTAGAGGCATGCCAGCGGGCCGAGTTCAAGATGAAAGTGACCATTACTTCCTTAGTGTTCAGGCTTATGGAAGAACTCGGCGCGATTGAGTAGTTGAAGGCCGAAGTGGACGCACTCAAGGAAGACATGGAGGTTGGTGGATCCACATCACTTGATCGGGAAAGGGAGTCCAGAGTCGAGGCTCCCTGCCGTCCGCGACGCACAGGAGGTGGAGAATTTCCTATGGCACTTGGAGAATTACTTCAAGTGTAATCGGGTGCGAAGTGATGTGAACAAGATCAACACTGCTATGTTGTATCTTTCGGAGATGGACATGCTATGGTGGAGGCATAAAGAGTCTGACATCAAGAATGGGACATGCACTATGAACACGTGGAAGCAATTCCGTGAGGATTTCAAGAAGGCGTTCTTCCCTAACAACGTCATCTATGAGGCAAAGCACAAGTTTAGGGAGTTAAAGCAAAAGGGCAGCATACGCACGTATGTGCGGGAGTTCACCACCCCTATGCTTCAGATTCCCAACCTCACGGATGAAGATATGTTGTTCCACTTACTGGATGGGATGCAAAATTGGGCCAGAACGGAGTTGGAGCGGCGACAGGTCGAGACTATTGATGAAGCCATCACGAAGGCCGAAGCCTTGACAGACTTCAGGCATGAGAAGTCTCATAGTGCCGAGGAGGACGACGAGGAAGGTAGTCATGATGATAGTGGGGAAGATTGTGCCGAAGGTGAGGAGCAACGGCCACAATCCAAGAGGCGAGGCGAGGAGCAACGGCCTCACAGGCGTGACACCTACAGATCCAACGGCAAGAAATACGGAGATCGTGGTAACACGGTGAGGAAACAGGTTTCCAAGGGAGATGGTTGCTACATATGCAGCGGGCCGCATATTTATGCAAAGCGCCCTAAACTGAAGAGTCTTGGTGGTATCCTCCGAGAGCGGAAGGAAAAGGAAGCCCAAGAAGAAAATGAAGTCAAGGAGACTAAGCAGTTGGGCTTGATAAGTCTATGTGGAGCTATCACCAAGCAACCATCAAAGACGCCAAGGTAAGAGAAGCCAAGGCAAGCAAAGCTGAATCATGCGTTGCAGGGCTTGCGATGTCTAAGGCATGCGCTCAATGTGTCAACATCACGATCAGAGGGAAAGATGCTCGTGTGTTGGTCGACACTGGTGCAGAGGCCAATCTCATGGCAAAAACGGCAGCAACGAGGTTGGGGTTGCGTTATAGTCCAAGCAACATCCAACTTAAGACGGTCAATGCACCACAAACTCCTGTGGATGGAGTTTCACCCGGAGTGAGCATCACGATAGGAGACTGGCAAGGAAAAAACAAGTTCATCGTTGCTCCCTTAGATATCTATGATATTATTCTTGCGCAGGAGTTCTTCTAGCAGGGCCATACAGTGATCGATCCTTATCTCCAACAATTGATGATCATGGATAAAGGAGGAACATGTATGGTTCCCATGGTAAAGGCACAAAAGATGGAGAGATAAAAACCAGCTGACGGCCATGAAGCTCGAGAGGGTCGATGTGAAGTTAACATCGGCAGCAACCATTGCAAGTTCGGGAGAAGACAATGATGGTAAAAAGTCCTTGCCACCACGCACGAAGAGGGTTCCAAGAAGGAACACTGACGTGATGAAAAAGAATCTGCCGAGGCACTTGCCTCCTTTAAAGGAGGAAGTTTGAAAGATCTGGTCGAGAAAGGTCGGGAAATCGCTGAAGAGGCTACTCGAGGGGATTGACCCAGTACATGAGTTGATGATCGCTCGACATAACTTGACATCGATACAGTCGCAATGCAACGCGGTCGTAGCATTATTAGGTGGGGAAGATTGTGACGTCCCGCCACCTTTCCAGCAAGTTCATAGCATACGAAGGGGGCAGGCGGTCCAACAGCCTTGGAGAGGCTTGTGCAAGACTCTAGACCCTTTTAGATTCTAAGGGCAGACTAGAGAATTCTAGGAGCCTTTTCGAAGAGCTAGAGACATATTCTAGGAATGTAGAACATGTATTGAGTGCATGTACTTAGGGACTTGTATAGCAACAATTATTTACTCTTAGGCTTAGGGAGTAGTATAAATAGGAGAGTCATTGTATTTGTAAATCATCCATCAACTGAATAATAAAATACATGTACTCTCTTCCAAAGATCTATCTTTGTCTTTCTTCTTATTCTCTTAGCGTTCCGAGTAGAAAGGCTGACTTGAGCTTACGAGATCGTGAAAGAATCGTGATTAAGTTGTCAAGTACCGCACGAAGTCTTGTCAGATTCTCTAGGTCCGTGACACTACACTCTGTATACATTAGCATGGGATAACATTATAGGATTTTGGTCCTATTACGTTGGCCTTCGAGATCGGAGTAATAATTAACAGGGACAATCGGGGGCATTCGTATTTCATAGTCAGAGGTGAAATTCATGAATTTATGAATGATGAACAACTGCGAAAGCATTTGCCAAGGATTTTTTCATTAATCAAATGTTGGGGGCTTGAAGACGATCAGATACCGTCCTAGTCTCAACCAGAAATGATGCCGACCAAGGATCGACGGATGTTGCTTTTAGGACTCCGCCGACACCTTATGAGAAATCAAAGTTTTTGGCTTCCTGGTAGTATGGTCGCAAGGCTTAAACTTAAAGGAATTGACGG
>CM067870.1:16979057-17024057 GCA_034621305.1 Solanum pimpinellifolium | reverse complement strand
CGTCAGGCGTGGCAATCCATCATCGCCTTTGGGCAGCACAAACGGTCGAACGACGTCGGGCGTGGCATGACATCACCGCCCTTGGACACCACACATGGTCGTCAACGTCGGGTGTGGCATGACATCACCGCTCTTGGACTGCACAAACGGTTGGCAACATCGGGCGTGTCATGACATCACCGGCCTTGGACAGTACACACGGTCAGCAATGTCAGGCGTGGCATGACATCGTCGCCTTTGTACAGCACACACGGTCAGACAACGTCAGGCGTGGCATGCCATCATCGCCTTTGGGTAGCACACACGATCGAATGACGTCACGCGTGGCATGAGATCATAGCCCTTGGATGACAAACACGGTCAAACGACGTCAGGGGTGGCATGCCACTATCACCTTTGGGCAGCACAAACGGTCGAACGATGTCGGGGGTGCATGCCATCATAGCCCTTGGACGGCAAACACGGTCGAACGACGTCAGGCGTGACATGCCATCACCGCCTTTGGACAGCACACACGATCGAATGACGTCGGGCGTGGAAAGCCATCATCGACTTTGGGCAGCACACACGGTCAACCAACGTCGGGCGTGGCATGCCATCATCGCAATTGGGCAGCACACACGGTCGAACGACATCGGGCGTGGCATGCCATCATCGCCTTTTGACTAGATTACACAGTCAGACGGCGTCGGGCGTGGCATGCCATCATCGCCCTTGGACGGCAAACACGGTCGAACGACGTCGGGCGTGGCATGCAAACATCGCCTATGGGCAGTATAGCCGGTCGTACGGCGTCGGGCGTAGCATGCCATCATCGCCTTTGGGCAGCATACACAGTCGAACGACGTCGGGCGTGGCATGCAATCATAGCCTTTGGGAAGCACACACGGTCGAACGTTGTCGGGCGTGGCATGCCATCATAGCCCTTGGACAGCACAAACGATCGGCCATTGTCGGACGTGCCTGCACAGAACGGTCGGCAGTGGCCTGCCCGCATCGGTCGTGGCTTGCGTGATATTGTTTGAGTTCTAAATAAAACATGCGGATGTTCATATCGTACATAAATGAAAGGATTTTGAAACAACCTCCATGCATAACAAATATATTCATCTACTTTCCATTATCTATTCTCTATCGTTTCCGCCTGACGTGGCTCCTTCGCATCATTTTCATTACTTTTACGATTCGTACGATATTGACAAATCATTTATATGTGCAAATATATATTGTTTCATTAATTTAACATGTTTAGAAGTGTTTTCGAGAATTTCTGTATTTTCCAACTTTTAATCATTATTTTATAACTTATTTTTACACATTTTTATTTTTTACGTCTTCTTTTAAGAAATAAAATTTATTAATTTTTTTTTAAGGTTCCCATATTTATTTGTGAATTTTCGGAGTTGATTTCATATTTTTCGATATTTTCCCTATTTTATTTTAATTTATTACTAATTTTTCAGAATTTTCCAAAAAAAATAAAAACTAAAAAAAAATGTTGAAAAATATTTTTTATATATATTAAAGTCATTTATGAAAGCTGATGAGTGTTTGTACCTTAGAGCGTGCATATTTGGGTTCTACATTTCCATAATGATTTTCTGGAAAATCCATGTCTACTCCTGTCACATGGGTAAAACTTTTTTAAGCATATATATGGGGGGTAGAGGTGTTGGAGGCAGACTGAGGCGCAGGCAGGCAGACGGCATAGGCGTCCTGTGGGCTTAGCAAGCGTGCTGCGTGGGTGCTTGATGGCATGCATGGCTTGTCCGTGCTACGGCGTTGGGAGTTTATAAAAACACATCGGCGACGTTGATGGGTCGAGTGAGGCAAAGGTAGGCGAACGTCGAGGGCATCCTGTGGGCTTAGTAGGTGTTTTGCATGGGCGCTTGACGGCATGCATGGCTTGTTCGTGCTACGTCGTTGGGCGTCTACAAAAACATGCAAGCGACGTTTGCGGGGCGGCTGAGGCGAAGGTAGGCGGATGTCGAGGGCGTCCTGTGGGCTTAGTAGGCGTGTTGCATGGGCGCTTGATTGAATGCATGGCTCGTCTGTGCTACGCCGTTGGGCGTTTACAAAAACTCGCCCGCGACGTCTGCGGGGCGTTTGAGGCGGTGGCAGGAGGACGTCATGGGCGTCCTGTGGGCTTAGTAGGCGTTCTGCGTGGTCGCTTGAAAGCATGCATGGCTCGTCCGTGCTACGTCGTTGGGCGTCAACAAAAATATGCCAGCGACGTCTGCGGGGCAACTGAGGCGAAAATAGGCGGACGTCAAGGGCGTCCTGTGGGCTTACTAAGCGTGCTGCGTGGGCGCTTGATGGCATGTATGGCTCGTACGTGCTACGTCATTGGGCGCTTACAAAAATATGCCAGCGACATCTTCGGGGTGAACGTGCGCCTCTGAGGGAACTTCTCAAGATCTATTTATAATAGCGTTTGGTGTGAAAACGGCTGTGCTTTCGGGCGATTGGTGAGTTCTAGAGCTCCTGTTACGGCTAACTCTAGGTGTCGCACGCACAGGGCACGTAAGGCCATGTGCGGCCAGACGCTATGATGGACCGGGCGTGGGCGGTTCCCCTGTGTGAACCTTGGTCTTCCTCCAACAATCTTTGCAGTGATTAAATTCTTAACTCCCTTGGGCAAGCGCGCAACGGCGTGTGTAGCATTGGCCTTGCAAAGAAGGCATCGGCGTCGTCGCACGACATCTCATGTCAGGCGGCGGGGTGGATGTCGGGCGTGCATTGACAGAGCTATTCACGTACGGCGCATGAGTTTTATTGGGCATGTGTGATAAGGTTGGATCCCTGCTTCGAGTAGCGACGTCCTAACTCGCATGCCTATTCGGTGGCAGATGAAGCGCAATCTAGGCTGGTCGGATGTTGGATTCCTCTGCTGCATACCTAATGCCTAGGCATTGTGCACGTGCAAACAGTCGCCCCTCGCCCCTCGTATCCCATGCGCGGGGTGAACCCAAAAGACATTCTCGCGTCCCACTACTTCCCTCGCTTCGTCGTGCAATGGCGTGGTCCATGAGTGGTGCCTCGAATTCTCGGATACGATACACGCACTGGGCATGGGGCCTTCACCGGCTTCTATCTGCCCAAAATTAATGCTCCTTGCGAATGACTGCCGCACTCGCCTAGGACCCGACCGTGCCTGAAAGGGAGCGCCTGGCTCATGCGGCGCGCGGCGTTGTTGAGGAATGCTACCTGGTTGATCCTGCCACTAGTCATATGCTTGTCTCAAAGATTAACCCATGCATGTGTAAGTATGAACAAATTCAGACTGTGAAAGTGCGAATGGCTCATTAAATCTGTTATAGTTTGTTTGATGGTATCTACTACTCGGATAACCGTAGTAATTCTAGAGCTAATACGTGCAACAAACGCAGGGATGCATTTATTAGATAAAAGGTCGACACGGGCTCTGCCTGTTGCTCCGATGATTCATGATAACTCGACGGATCGCACGGCCATCGTGCCGGCGACGCATCATTCAAATTTCTGCCCTATCAACTTTCGATGGTAGGATAGTGGCCTACCATGGTGGTGACGGGTGACAGAGAATTAGGGTTCAATTCCGGAGAGGGAACCTGAGAAATGGCTACCACATCCAAGAAAGGCAGCAGGCGCACAAATTACCTTGCAAAGAAGGCATCGGCGTCAACGCACGACATCTCATGTCAGGCGACGGGGTGGATGTTGGGCGTGCATTTACAAGCTATTCACGTACGGCTCATGAGTGGTATTAAGCATGTGTGGTTAGGTTGGATCCCTACTTCGAGCAGCGACGTCCTAACTCGCATGCCAATTCGGTGGTGGATAAAGCGCAATCTAGGCTGGTCAGATGTCGAATTCCTGTGTTGCATACCTAATGCCTAGGCATTGTGCACGTGCAAATGGTCGCCTTTCTCCCCTCGCATCCCATGCACGGGATGAACCCAAACGGAAGCACTCAAGGAAGATAGGGAGGTTGGTGGATCCACATCACTTGACCGGGAAAGGGAGGCCAGAGTTGAGGCTCCCAGGCCACCTATGTTCAAAGGCGTCCGCGACGCACAGGAGGTGGAGAATTTCCTATGGCACTTGGAGAATTACTTCAAGTGTAATCGGGTACGAAGTGATGTGAACAAGATCAACACTGTTGTGTTGTATCTTTCGGAGATGCCCATGCTATGGTGGAGGCGTAAAGAGTTCGACATCAAGAAAGGGACATGCACTATGAACACGTGGGAGCAATTCTGCGAGGAGTTCAAGAAGGCGTTCTCCCTAACAACATCATTTATGAGGCTAAGCACAAGTTTAGGGAGTTAAAGCAAAAGGGGAGCATACACACGTATGTGCGGGAGTTCACATCCCTTACGCTTCAGATTCCCAACCTCACGGATGAAGATATGTTGTTCCACTTCCTGGATGGGCTGTAAAGTTGCCAGAACGGAGTTGGAGCGGTGACAGGTCGGGAATATTGATGAAGCCATCACGTAGTCTGAATCCTTGACAGACTTCAGGCAGGAGAAGTCTCACAGTGCTGAGGAGGACGACGAGGAAGGTAGTCATGATGATAATGGGGAAGATTGTGGCAAAGGCGAGAAGCAACGGCCACAACCCAAGAGGCGAGGAGAGGAGCAACGGCCTCACAGGCGTGACACCTACAGGTCCAACGACAAGAAATCTGGAGATCATGGAAACACGTTGAGGAAATAGGTTGCCAAATGAGATGGTTGCTACATATGAAGCGGGCCGCATAGTTATGCAAGGTGCCATGAACTGAAGAGTCTTGGTGCTATCCTATGAGAGCGGAAGGAAAAGGAAGCCCAAGAAGAATATGAAGTCGAGGAGACTAAGCAGTTGGGCTTGATAAGTCTATGCGGAGCTGTCACCAAGAAAGCATCAAAGACGCAAGGGCAAGAGAAGCCAAGGCGAGCGAAGCCGAAGCATGCGGAGCAGGGGCTTGCTATGTCTAAGGCATGCGCTCAATGTCTCGACATCACGATCAATGGGAAACGTGCTCGTGTGTTGGTTGACAATGGTGTAGAGGCCAATCTCATGGCCAAGACGGCAGCAACGAGGTTGGGGTTGCGTTATCGTCCAACCAACATCCAACTCAAGATGGTCAATGCGCCACTAACTCCTATAGATGGAGTTGCGCACGGAGTGAGCATCACGATAAGCGACTGGCAAGGAAAAACCAGGTTCATCGTCGCTCCCTTAGATATCTATGATATTATTCTTGGGCAGGAGTTCTTCCAGCAGTGCCATACTGTGATCGATCCTTATCTCCAATAATTGATGATCATGGAGAAAGGAGGAACATGTATGGTTCCCATGGAAAAGGCACAGAAGATGGAGGGACAAATCCAGCTAACGTCCATGAAGATCGAGAGGGTCGATGTGAAGTTTACATCGGCATCAACCGTTGCAAGTTTGGGAGAAGACAATGATGCTGAAAAGTCCTTGCCACCACCCACGAAGAGGGTTCCAAGAAGGAACACTGCCGTGATGAAAAAGAAGCCGCTGAGGCACTTGCCTCCTATGAAGGAGGATGTTCAAAAGATCGGGTCGAGAAAGGTCGGGCAATCACTGAAGAGGCTACTCGAGGGGATTGACCCAGTACGTGAGTTGATGATCGCGCGACAAAACTCAACACCAATACAATCGCAGTGCGACATGGTCGTCGCATTATTAGGTGGGGGAGATTGTGACGTCCCGCCATCTTTCCAGCAAGTTCGCAGCATACGAAGGGGGTAGGCGGTCCAACAGCCTTGGGGAGGCTTGTGCATGACTCTATAGCCTTCTAGATTCATGGGGCAGACTAGAGAATTCTACGAGCCTTTTGGAAGAGCTAGAGACATATTCTAGGAATGTAGAACATGTATTGAGTGCATGTACTTAGGGACTTGTATAGCAGTATTTATTTACTCTTAGGCTTAGGGAGTTTTATAAATAGGAGAGTCATTGTATTTATAAATCATCCATTAACTGAATAATAAAATACAAGTCCTCTCTTCCAAAGTTCTGTCTTTGTCTTTCTTCTTATTCTCTTAGCGTTCCGAGTAGAAAGGCTGACTTGAGCTTACGAGATCGTGAAAGAATCGTGAGTAAGTTGTCAAGTGCCGCACAGAGTCTTGTCAGATTTTCTAGGTTCGTGACACTACGCTCTGTATACATTAGCATGGTATAACATTATAGGATTTCAGTCCTATTACGTTAGCCTTCGGGATCGAAGTATTGATTAACAGGGACAGTCGGGGGCATTTGTATTTCATAGTCAGAGGTGAAATTCTTAGATTTATGAAAGACGAACAACTGCAAAATCATTTTCCAAGGATGTTTTCATTAATCAAGAACGAAAGTTGGGGGCTCGAAGATGATCAGATACCGTCCTAGTCTCAACCGTAAACGATGCCGACCAGGGATCGGCGAATGTTGCTTTTAGCACTCCGCTGGCACCTTATGAGAAATCAAAGTTTTTAGGTTTCGGGGGGAGTATGGTTGCAAGGATGAAACTTAAAGGAATTGACGGAAGGTCACCACCAGGAGTGGAGACTACGACTTAATTCGACTCAACATGGGGAAACTTACTAGGTCCAGACATAGTAAGGATTGACAGACTGAGAGCTCTTTATTGATTCTATGGGTGGTGGTGCATGGCTGTTCTTAGTGGGTGGAGCAATTTGTCTGGTTAATTCTGTTAGCGAACGAGACCTCAACCTGCTAACTAGCTATGTGCGGAGGTATCCCTTCGCGGACAACTTCATAGAGGGACTACGGCCTTTTAGGCCGCGGATGTTTGAGCCAATAACAGGTCTGTGATGCCCTTAGATGTTCTATACTGATGTATTCAACGAGCTTATAACCTTGGCCAACAGGCCCTGGTAATCTTTGAAATTACATCGTGATGGGGATAGTTCATTGCAAATGCTGGTCTTCAACGAGGAATTCCTAGTAAGAGCGAGTCATCAGCTCGCGTTGACTACATTCCTGCCTTTTGTACACATCGCCCGTCACTCCTACCGATTGAATGATCCAGTGAAATGTTCGGATCGCGGCGACATGGGCAGTTCTCTGCCCACGACATCGCGTGAAGTCCATTGAACCTTATCATTTAGAGGAAGGAGAAGTCGTAACAAGGTTTCTATAGGTGAACCTGCAAAGCAGAGCGACCCACGAACCCATTTTAAAAACAGGGGGCGGCGCTTGCTCATCGCGCACCTCCCTCCCGTCGCCCGAGGCGCGCAAGCTCTTCGGTCAACCAACGAACCCCGGCGTGGAAAGTGCCAAGGAATACTACAATCGATAGCCCTCCCCCTCGTGCGCCCCATTCGTGGATTGTGAGGGGGGAAGCACGCTGCTCTGTAAACACAAACAACTCTCGACAATGGATATCTCAGCTCTCACATCGATGAAGAACGTAGCGAAATGCGCTTCTTTGTGTAAATTGTAGAATCCCGTGAACCATTGAGTCTTTGAACGCAATCTGCACCCGAAGCTGATTTGGCCGAGGGCACGTCTGCCTGGGAATCACGCTTCGCGTGCCCCCCCCCCCCCCCCCCGCATGCTGCAAGGCTTAGCACGGGGGCCGAATCTGGCCTCCCGTGCGCCTCGAGCGCGTGGCCGGCCTAAATGCGAGTCCACGTCGACGGACGTCGCGGCAAGTGGTGGATGAAACTCAACTCTCTCTTGTTGTCGCTGCTACAGCCCGTCGCGCGTCTGGACTACTCGACCGTCACCGCGCCTCACCAGGCGCTCCGACCGCGACCCCAGGTCAGGTGGGATTACCCGCTGAATTTAAGCATATCAATAAGCGGAGGAAAAGAAACTTACAAAGATTCCCCTAGTAACGGCGAGCAAATCGGGAACAGTCCAGCCTTAGAATCGGGCGGCTCCGTCGTTCGAATTGTAGTCTGGAGAAGCGTCCTTAGCGGCGGACTAGGCCCAAGTCCCCTGGAAGGGGGCGCCGGAGAGGGTGAGAACCCCGTTGTGCCCGGACCCTGTCGCACCACGAGGTGCTGTCTACGAGTCGAGTTGTTTGGGAATGCAACCCGAAGCGGGCGGTGAATTCCGTCCAAGTCTAAATACTGGTAAGAGACCGATCGGATGGGAGCTGGCGATGCGCGCCGGTCGGATGTGGAACGGTGACGAGCCGGTCCGCCGATCGACTCGGGACGTGGACTAGCGTGGATTGGGAGGTGGCCAAAGCCCACGCACGATCGGACGACGTCGGGTGTGGCATGACATCACCTCCCTTGGATAGAACACACGGTCTCCAACGTCGGGCGTTGCATGACATCACCGCCCTTGGACTGCACACACGGTCGGCAACGTCGGGCGTGGCATGATAACACCAGACTGCACACAGGGTCGGCAACGGCGGGCGTGGCATGACATCACTGCCATTGGACAGCACACACAGTCGGCAACGTCGGGCGTGGCATGACATCGCCGCCTTTGGACAGCACACACGGTCGGACGACATCGAGCGTGGCATGCCATCATCACCTTTGGGCAGCACACATGGTCGAACGACGTCGAGCGTGGCATGCCATCATAGCCCTTGGATGACAAACACGGTCAAACAACGTCAGGCGTGGCATGCCATCATCGCCTTTAGGCAACACAAACGTTCTAACGACGTCGGGCGTGGCATGCCATCATAGCCCTTGGACGGCAAACACGGTCGAACGACGTCAGGCGTGACATGCCATCACCGCCTTTGGACAGCATACACGGTCGAATGACTTCGGGCGTCGCATGTCATCATCGCCTTTGGGCAGCACACACGGTCGAACGACGTCGGACATTGCATGCCATCATCGCCTTTGGGCAGCACACACGGTCGGACGACGTCGGGCATGGCATGAAATCACCGCCCTTGGACAGCACACACGGCCGGCAATGTCTGGCGTGGTATGATGACATCACCGCTGTAGGACAGCACACACTGTCGGCAATGTCGGGCGTGGCATGACATAACCGCCCTTGGACAACACACACGGTCGGCAACATCGGGCGTGGCATGACATCACTTCCCTTGGACATCACACACGGTCGGCAACGTCGGGCGTGGCATGACATCACCGCCCTTGGGCATCACACACGGTCGGCAACGTCGGGTGTAGCATGATGATATCACCGCCCTTGGACAGCACACACGCTCGGCAACATCGGGCGTGACGTGACATCACCGCCCTTGGACTGCACACACGGTCGGCAACGTCGAGCCTGGCATGACATCACTGCCCTTGGACAACACACACGGTCGTCAACGTCGGGCATGGCATTAATTTACCGCCCTTGGACTGCATACACGGTCGACAATGTTGGGCGTGGCATGACTTCACCGCCCTTGGACAGCACACACGGTCAGCAACGTCGGGCGTGGCATGACATCGCCGCCTATGGACAGCACACACGGTCGGACGACGTCGGGCGTGGCATGCAATCATCGCCTTTGGGCAACACACATGGTCGAATAACGTCGGGCGTTGCAACCAATCATAGCCCTTGGACGGCAAACACCGTCTAACGACGTCAGGCGTGACATGTCATTATCGCCTTTGGGCAGCACAAACGGTCGAACGATGTCATGTGTGGCATGCCATCATAGCCCTTGGACGACAAACACCGTCGAACAACGTCACGCGTGACATGCCATCACCGCCTTTGGAAAGCACACATGGTCGAACGACGTCGGGCGTGGCATGCAATCATCGCCTTTGGGCAGCACAGATAGTCGAACGGCGTCGGGCGTGGCATGCCATCATCGCCCTTGGGCAGCACAGACGGTCCGACGGCATCGGGCGTCGCATGCCATCATCGCCCTTGGACAACACACACGGTCGGACGGCGTCGGGCGTTCCATGCCATCATCGCCTTTGGACAACACAGACGGTCGGACGGCGTCGGGCGTGGCATACTATCATAGCCCTTGGACAACACACACGGCCGGACGGCGTCGGGCGCTACATGCCATCATCGCCTTTGGACCAGCACAGACGGTCGGCCGTCGTCGGGCGTGGCATGCCATCATAGCCCTTGGACAGCACAAATGATCGGCCATCGTCGGAAGTGCCTCCACACAACGGTCGGTTGTGGCCTGCTCTCATCTGTCGTGGCTTGCGTGACATTGTTCGAGTTCTAAACAAAACATGCGAATGTTCATTCCGTACATAAATCAAAGGATTTTTAAACAACCTTCATGCATAACAAACATATTCATCTATTTTCCATTATCTATTCTCTAACGTTTCCGCCTAACGTGGCTCTTTCGCATCATTTTCATTACTTTTACGGTTCGTACGATATTGAAACATCTTTTACTTGTGCAAATATATATATTATCATTAATTTAACATGCTTAGAAGTGTTTTCGAGCATTCCATATTTTTCTGACTCTTAATCATTATTTTATAATTTATTTTTACGCTTTTTTATTTTTTACATCAAATTTTAAAAAAAATTTATTAAATTTTTTATTTTAAGGTTCCCATATTATTTTTTGAATTTTAGGATTTGATTTCATATTTTGTCTATATTTTCCCTATTTTTATTAATTTATAACTAATTTTTCTGAATTTTCAAAAAAAATAATAAAAAATAAAAAAAATGTTGAAATTTTTTTTTAATATATATTAAGGTCATTTTTGAAAGATGATGTGTGTTTGTACCTTAGAACGTGCATATTTGGGTTGTACATTTCCATTATGATTCTCTGGAAATCCATGTCTACTCCTGTCACGTGGGTAAAACTTTTTTAAGCTTATATAAGGGGGTAGAGGTGTTAAAGGCAGACTGAGGCGCAGGCAGGCAGACGACATTGGCGTCCCGTGGGCTTAGCAGACGTGTTGCGTGGGCGCTTGATGGCATGCATGGCTTGTCCGTGCTACGCTGTTGGGTGTATATAAAAACACATCGGCGATGTCGATAGGTTGTGTGAGGCAAAGGAAGGCTGACGTCGAGGGCGTCCTCTGGGATTTGTAGGCGTGCTGCGTGGGCGCTTGACGGCATGCATGGCTCGTCCATTTTACGTCGTTGGGCGTCTACAAAAACATGCTAGCGACGTTTGCGGGGCGATTAAGGCGAAGGCAGGCGGACGTCGATGGTGTCCTGTTGGCTTAGTAGGCGTGCTGCATGGGCGCTTGACGACATGCATGGCTTGTCCACGCTACGTCATTGGGCGTCAACAAAAACTTGCCAGCGACGTCTGCGAGGAAACTGAGGCAAAAGCAGGCGGACGTCAAGGGCGTCTTGTGTTCTTAGTAGGCGTGTTGCGTGGGCGCTTGATGGCATGCATGGCTCGTCCATGCTACGCCGTTGGGAGCTTGCAAAAACATGCCGATGACGTCTAGCGTGGCATGACATATCCGCCCTTGGAAAGCACACACGGTCGGGAACGTCGGGCGTGGCATGATGACATCACTGCCCTTGGACTGCACACGCGGTCGGCAACGTCGGGCGTGGCATGACATCACCGCCCTTGGACTGCACACGCGGTCAGCAACGTCGGGCGTGGCATGACATCACCGCCCTTGGACAGCACACACGATCGTCAACGTCGGGCGTGGCATGACATCACCGCCCGTGGACTGCACACACGGTCGGCAACGTATGGTGTGGCATGACATCACCACCCTTGGACAGCACACACGGTCGGCAACGTGGGGCGTGGCATGACATCGCCGACTTTGGACAGCACACACGGTCGGACGATGTCGGGAGTGGCATGCCATTATCACCTTTGGGCAGCACACACGGTCGAACGACGTCGGGTGTGGCATGCCATCATTGCCCTTGGACGGCAAACACGGTCAAACGACGTCAGGCGTGACATGCCATCTCCGTCTTTGGACAGCACACACGGTCGAGCGACGTCGTGTGTGGCATGCCATCATCGCCTTTGGGCAGGACAAACAGTCAAACGACTTTGGGCGTTGCATGCCATTATCGCCTTTAGACTAGCACACACTGTTGGACGGCGTCAGGCGTGGCATGCCATCATCGCCCTTAAACAGCAAACATGGTCGAATGACGTTGGGTGTGGCATGCCGTCATCGCCTTTGGGCAGCACAGATGGTCGGACGATGTCTGGCATTTCATGCCATCATCGCCTTTGGGAAGCACACACGGTCGGATGACGTTGGGTGTGGCATAACATCACCGCCCCTGGACAGCACACAGGGTCAGCAACATCGGGCGTGGCATGATGACATCACCGCCCTTGGGCAGCAAACATGGTCGGCAACGTCGGGCGTGGCATGACATCACCTCACTTGGACTGCACACACGGTCGGCAACGTTGGGCGTGGCATGACATCACAGCCCTTGGACAGCACACAAGGCCGTCAACGTCGGGCGTGACATGACATCACAACCCTTCGACTGCACACACGGTCGGCAACGTCGGGCGTGGCATGACATCACCGCCCTTGGACAGCACACACGGTCGGCAATGTCTGGCGTGGCATGACATCGCCGCCTTTGGACAGCACACATTGTCGGACGACGTCGGGCGTGGCATGCCATCATCGCCTTTGGGCAGCACAAACGGTCGAACGATGTCAGGCGTGGCATGCCATCATAGCCCTTGGACGGCAAACAACGTCGACGACGTCAGGCGTGGCATGCCATCATCGCCTTTGGGTAGCACAAACGGTTGAACAATGTCGAGCGTAGCATGCCATCATAGCCCTTGAACGGCAAACAAGGTCGAACGACATTAGGCGTGACATGCCGCCACCGCCTTTGGACAGCCCACACGGTCGAACGACGTCAGACGTGGGATGCCATCATCACCTTTGGGCAACACAAACGGTCGAATGACGTCAGGCGTGGCATGCCATCATCGCCTTTGGGCAGCACACACGGTCGAACGACGTCGAGCGTAGCATGCCATCATCGCCTTTAATCTAGCTGCCACTGTTAGACGGCGTCAGGCGTGGCATGCCATCATTGCCCTTGGACGGCAAACATGGTCGAATGACGTCGAGCGAAGCATGCCATCATCGCATTTTGGGCAGCACAGACGGTCGGACCGCATCGGGCATGGCATGCAATCATCGCCTTTGGCCAGCGCACACAGTCGAACGACGACGGGCGTGGCATGCCACCATCACCTTTGGGAAGCACACACGGTCGAATGAAGTCGGGCGTGGCATGCCATCATCGCCTTTGGGTAGCACACACGGTCGAACGACGTCGGGCGTGGCATGCCATCATAGCCCTTGGGCAGCACAAACGGTCGAACAATGTCGGGCATGGCATGCCATCATAGCCCTTGGACGGCAAACACGGTCGAACGATGTCAGGTGTGACATACCATCACCGACTTTGGACAGCACACAAGATCGAGCGACGTCGGGCGTGGCATGCCATCATTGCCTTTAGGCAGCAAACACGGCCGAACCACGTCGGGCGTGGCATGCAATCATCGCCTTTGGACTAGCTGACACAGTCAGACGACGTCGGGCGTGGCATGCCATCATCGCCCTTGGACGGCAAACATGGTCGAACGACGTCGGGTGTGGCATGCCATCATTGCCTTTGGGCAGCACAGCCGGTCGGACGACGTCGGGTGTTGCATGAAATCATCGCCTTTGGCCAGCACATACAGTCGAACGACGTCGGGCGTGGCATACCATTATCGCCTATGGGCAGCACACATGATCGCACGATATCTGGCGTTGCATGCCATCATCGCCTTTGGGCAACACACACATTCGGCAACGTCGGGCGTGGCATGATGACATCACCACCCTTGGACAACACACACAGTCGGCAACTTCGGGCGTGGCATGATGACATCACCGCCCTTGAACAGCACACACAGTTGGCAACGTCAGGCGTGGCATGACATCACCGCCCTTGGACAACACACACGGTCGGTAACGTCGGGCATGCCCTGACATCACCGCCCTTGCACAGCACACACGGTCGGCAACGTCAGGCGTGACATGATGACATCACCGCCCTTGGACAGCACACACGCTCGGCAACGTCGGGCGTGGCATGACATCACCGCCCTTGGACTGCACACACGGGCGGCAATGTCGGGCGTGTCATGACATCACCGCCCTTGGACAGCACACACGGTCAGCAACGTCGGGCGTGGCATGACATCGCCGCATTTGGACAGCATACGCAGTCGAGACGTCAGGCGTGACATTCCATCACCGCCTTTGGATAGCAGACAATATCAAACAACGTCGGGCGTGGCATGCTATCATCGCCTTTGGGCAGCACACACGGTCGAACTACGTCGGGTATGGCATTCCATCATAGCCTTAAACACGATTAAACGACGTCAAGCGTGGCATGCCATAATCGCCTTCAGGCAGCACAAACGGTCGAACAACGTCGGGTGTGGCATGCCATCATCGCCTTTGGGAAGCACAAACAGTCAGACGGCATCGGGCGTTGCATGCCATCATCGCCTTTGGCCAGCATACACAATCGAACGACGTCGGGCATAGCATGCCAACATCGCCTTTGGGCAGCACACACGGTTGAATGACGTCAGGCGTGGCATGCCATCATCCCCTTTGGGCAGCACACATGGTCGAACAACATCTGTCGTGGCATGCCATCATCGCCTCTGGGCAGCACACACGGTTGAACGACGTCGGGCGTGGCATGCCATCATCGCCTTTGGACTAGCTGACACAGTCGGATGGTGTCGAGTGTGGCATGCCATCATCGCCCTTGGATGGCAAACACGGTCGAACGGCGTCGGGCGTGGAATGCAATCATTACCTTTGGGCTGAACAGACAATCGAACGGCGTTGGGCGTGGCATGACTTCATCGCCATTGGGCAGCACAGATGGTCGGACGACGTCGGGCGTCGCATGCTATCATCGCCCTTGGACAGCACACACGATCGGCCGTTGTTGGGCGTGCCATGCCATCATAGCCCTTGGATATCACACACGGTCGGACGACATCGGGCATGGCATGCCATCATCGCCTTAGGACAGCACAGACGATGGGCCGTCGTCCGGCGAGGCATGCTGTCATAGCCCTTGGAAAGCACACACGGTCAGACGACGTCGGGCGCTGCATGCCATCATCACCCTTGGACCAGCACAGACAGCGGCCATTGTGGGGCGTGGCATGCCATCATATCCCTTGGACAGCACAAATGGTCGGCCGTCGTCGGACGTGCCTGCACACAACGGTCGGCCGTGGCCTGCCCGTATCGGTCGTGGCTTGCGTGACATTGTTAGTGTTCTAAATAAAACATGTGGATGTTCATGCCGTACATAAATCAAAGGATTTTGAAACAACGTCCATGCATAACAAACATATTCATCTACTTTTCATAATCTATTCTCTAACGTTTCCGCCTAACGTGGCTCTTTCGCATCATTTTAATTACTTTTACGGTTCCTACGATATTGAAACATCTTTTATTTGTGCAAATATATATATTATCATTAATTTAACATGTTTAGAAGTGTTTTCGAGCATTTTCATATTTTTCCGACTTTTTTAATAATTATTTTATAATTTATTTTTACGCTTTTTTTATTTTTTACGTCTCATTATAAAAAACTAAAGTTTATTAAATTTTTATTTTAAGGTTCCCATATTTATTTGTGAATTTTCGGAGTTGATTTCTTATTTTTTTGATATATTCCCTATTTTTTATTAATTTATTACTAATTTTTAAAAAAATTTAAAAAAATAAAAATAAAAAAAATGTTGAAAAATATTTTTTTATATATATTAAGGTCATTTATGAAAGATGATGTGTGTTTGTACCTTAGAACGTATATATTTGGGTTGTAAATTTCCATAAAGGTTCTTTGTAAAATCCATGTCTACTCCTGTCACATGGGTAAAACTTTTTTAAGCATATATAAGGAGGTAGAGGTGTTAAAGGCAGACTGAGGCACAGGCAGGCAGACGACATAGACGTCCCGTGGGCTTAGCAGGCGTGCTACGTGGGCGCTTGATGGCATGCATGGCTTGTCTGTGCTACACTGTTGGGCGTTTATAAAAACAAGTCGGTGACGTCGATGGGTCGAGTGAGGCAAAGGAAGATAGACGTCGAGGGCATCCTGTGGTATTTATAGGCGTGCTGCGTGAGCTCTTAACAACATTCATGGCTCGTCCGTGCTACGTCGTTGGGCGTCTACAAAAACATGCTAGCGACGTTTGCGCCGCGGCTGAGGCGAATGCAGGCTGACGTCGATGGCGTCCTGTGGGCTTATTAGGCGTGCTGCGTGGGTGCTTGACGGCATGCATGGCTCGTCCGTGCTACGCCATTGGGCGTCAACAAAAACATGCCAGCAACGTCTGCGTGGAAACTTAGGCAAAAGCAGGCTAATGTCAAGGGCGTCCTATGGGCTTAGTAGGCATACTGTGTGGGCGCTTGATGGCATGTATGGGTCGTCCGTGCTACGTCGTTGGGAGCTTGCAAAAACATGCCAATGACGTCGGGCGTTGCATGATATCACCGCCATTGGATAGCACACACGGTCGGCAACGTCGGGTGTGGCATGATGACATCACCGCCCTTGGACTCCACCCACTGTCAGCAACGTCGGGCGTGGCATAACATCACCGCCCTTGGACAACACACACGGTCGGCAACGTCGGGCGTGGCATGACATCGCTGCCTTTGGACAGCACACACGGTCGGACGACGTTGGGCGTGGCATGCCATCATCGCCTTTGGGCAGCACACACGGTCGAACGACGTGGGGCATGGCATGCCATCATAGCCCTTAGACGGCAAACACGGTCAAACGACGTCAGGCATGGCATGCCATCATCGACTTTGGGCAGCACACACGATCGAACGACGTCTGGCATGGCATGCCATCATTGCCTTTGGGCAGCACACACGGTCGAACGACGTCGGGCTTGCATGCCATCATCGCCTTTTAGCAGCACACACGCTCGAACGACGTCGGGCGTGGCATAACATCACCGCCCTTGGACAGCACACACGGTCAGCAACGTCGGGCATGGCAAGATGACATCACCGCCCTTAGACAGTACACACGGTCGACAACGTCAGGCGTGGAATTACATCACCGCCCTTGGACTGCACACACGGTTGGCAACGTCGGGTGAGGCATTACATAACCGCCCTTGGACTGCACACACGGTCGGCAACGCCGTGCGTGGCATGACATCACCACCCATGGACTACACACACGATCGGCAACGTCAGGCGTGGCATGACATCACCGCCCTTGGACAGCACACACGGTCGGACGATGTCGGGCGTGGCATGCCATCATCGCCTTTGGGCAGCACACACGGTCCAACGACGTCGGGCGTGGCATGCCATCATCGCCTTTGGGCAGCACAAACGGTCGAACAATGTCGGGCATGGCTCATCATAGCCCGTGAACGGCAAACACGGTCGAACGACGTTAGTTGTGACATGCCATCATTGCCTTTGGACAACACACACGATCGAACGACGCAAGGCGTGGCATGCCATCATCGCCTTTGGGCAACACAAATGCTCGAACGACGTCGGCGTAACATGTCATCATAGCCTTTGGGCAGCACACACGGTCGAATGGCGTCGGGCGTGGCATGCCATCATCGCCTTTGGACTAGCTGACACAGTTGGACGGTGTCGGTCGTGGCATGCCATCATCGCTCTTGGACGGCAAACATGGTCGAACGACGTCAGGCATGGCATGCCATCATCGCCTTTGGGTAGCACAGACGGTCGGACGGCGTCGGGCGTTTCATGCAATCATCGCCTTTGGGCAGCACACACGGTCGAACGACGTCGATCGTGGCATGCCATCGTCGCCTTTGGGCAGCACACACGGCCGAACAACGTCGGGCGTGGCATGCAACCATCGCCTTTTGGCAGCACACACGGTCGAACGACGTCAGGCGTGGCATGCCATCATCGCCTTTGGACTAGCTGATACAGTCGGACGGCCTCGGGCGTGGCATGCCATCATCGCCCTTGGACGACAAACATGGTAGAACGACGTCGGGCGTGGCATGCCATAATTGCCTTTGGGCAGAACAGACGGTCAGACGGCGTCAGGCGTTGCATGCCATCATCGCCTTTGGGGAGCACACCAGATCGAACGACGTCAGGCGTTGCATGCCATTATCGCCTTTGGGCAGCACACCTGGTCGCACGACGTCCGGCGTGGCATGACATCACCGCCCTTGGACAGCACACACGGTCGGCAACGTCGGGCATGGCTTGATGACATCACCGCCCTTGGACAGCACACACGGTCGGCAACGTTAGGCGTGGCATTACATAACCGCCCTTGGACTGCACACATGGTTGGCAACGTCAGGCGCGGCATGATATTACCGCCCTTGGACAGCACACACAATCGGCAACGTCGGGTGTTGCATGATGACATCACCTCTCTTGGACAGCACACACGCTTGGCAACGTCGGGCATGGCATGACATCACTGCCCTGTGACTGCACAGACGGTCAAATGACGTCGGGTGTGGTATGCAATCATCGCCTTTGGGCAACACAGACAGTCAAACGGCGTGGCATGGCATGCCATCATCGCCTTTGGGAAGCACAAACGGTCGAACGATGTCGGGCGTGGCATGACATCATAGCCCTTGAACAGCAAACACCATCGACGGCGTCAGGCGTGGATTGCCATCATCGCCTTTGGGTAGCACAAGTAGTGGAACGATGTCGGGCGTGGCATGCCATCATACCCTTAAATGGCAAACACGGTCGAATGACGTTAGGCGTGATATGCCATCACCGCGTTTGGACAGCACACACGGTCGAATGATGCCGAGCGTGGCATGCCATCATTGCATTTGTGCAGCAAAAAAGGTCGAACGACGTCGGGCGTTGCATGCCATCATCGCCTTTGGGCAGCACACACGGTCAAACGACACCGGGCGTGGCATGATATCATTGCCTTTGGACTAGCTGACATAGTTGGACGGCGTCGGACATGGCATGCCATCATCGCTCTTGGAGTGCAAACAGGGTCGAACGACATCGGGAATGGCATGCCATCATCGCCTTTGGGCAGCATATACGGTCAGATGGCGTTGGGCGTTGCATGCCATCATCGCCTTTGGGCAGCACAAATGGTTGAACGATGTCGGGCGTGGCATGCCATCATCTCCTTTAGGCAGCACACACGATCGAATGACGTCGGGCGTGGCATGCAATCATCGCCTTTGGGTAGCACACACGATCGAACGACGTCGGGCATGGCGTGACATCATTGCCTTTGGGCAGCACACACGGTCGAAAGACGTCGTGTGTGGCATGCCATAATCTCCTTTGGGAAGCACACACGGTCGAACGACGTCGGGCATGGCATGCCATCATCGCCTCAGGGCAGCACACATGGTCGAACGACGTTGGGCGTGACATGTCATCATCGCCTTTGGACTAGTTGACACATTCGGACAGCGTCGGGCGTGGCATGCCATCATCGCCCTTGGACGGCAAACACGGTCGAACGATGTCGGGCGTGGCATGCAATCACACCTTTGGGCAGCACAGACAGTCGAACGACGTCGGGCGTGGCATGACATCATATCCCTTGGACGGCAAACACCGTCGACGGCGTCAGGCGTGGCAATCCATCATCGCCTTTTGACAGCACAAATGGTAGAACGATGTCGGGCGTGGCATGCCATCATAGCCCTTGAATGGCAAACACGGTCGAATGACGTTAGGCGTGATATGCCATCACCGCTTTTGGACAGCACACACGGTCGAATGACGCCGGGCGTGGCATTCCATCATCGCATTGGGGCAGCAAAAAAGGTCGAACGACGTCGGGCATGGCATGCCATCATCGCCTTTGGGCAGCACACACGGTCAAACGACGTCGGGCGTGGCATGATATCATCGCCTTTGGACTAGCTGACATAGTTGGACGGCGCCGTACATGGCATGCCATCATCGCTCTTGGACGGCAAACATGGTCAAACGACGTCGGGCATGGCATGCCATCATCGCCTTTGGGCAGCACAGACGGTTGGACGGCGTCGGGCGTTGCATTCCATCATCGCCTTTGGGCAGCACAAATGGTTGAACGACGTCGGGCGTGGCATGCCATCATCTCGTTTGGGCAGCACACACGGTCGAATGACGTCGGGCGTGGCAAGCTATCATCGCCTTTGGGTAGCACACACGATCAAACGACCTCGGGCATGGCGTGACATCATTGCCTTTGGGCAGCACACACGGTCGAACGACGTCGTGTGTGGCATGCCATCATCGCCTTTGGGCAGCACACACGGTAGAATGACGTCGGGCGTGGAATGCCATCATCGCCTCTAGGCAGCACACACGGTCGAACGACGTTGGGCGTGGCATATCATCATCGCCTTTGGACTAGCTGACACAGTCGGACAGCGTCGGGCGTGGCATGCCATCATCGTCCTTGGACGGCAAACACGGTCGAACGACGTCGGGCGTGGCATGCAATCACGCCTTTGGGTAGCACAGACAGTCGAACGACGTCGGGCATGGCATGCCATCATCGCCCTTGGGCAGCACAGACGGTCGGACGGCGTCGGGCGTCGCATTGCATCATCGGTCTTGGACAGCACAGATGGTCGGCCGTCGTTGGGTGTGGCATGCCATCATGGTCCTTGTACAGCACACACGGTCAGACGGCGTCGGGTGCTGCATGCCATCATCGCCCTCGGACCAGCACAAAAGGTCGCCCATCATCGGGCGTGCCATGTCATCATAGCCCTTGGACAGCACAAACGGTCGGCCGTCGTCGGACGTGCGTGCACACAACGGTCGGCGGTGGCCTGCCCGCATCGGTCGTGGCTTGCGTGACATTGTTCGAGTTCTAATCAAAACATGCGGATGTTCATGCCGTACATAAATCAAAGGATTTTGAAACAACCTCCATGCATAACAAACATATTCATCTACTTTCCATAATCTATTCTCAAACGTTTCTGCCTAACGTGGCTCTTTCGCATCATTTTCATTACTCTTACGGTAAGTACGATATTAAAACATCTTTTATTTGTGCAAATATATATATTATCATTAATTTAACATGTTTAGAAGTGTTTTCGAGCATTTCCATATTTTTTCAACTTTTAATCATTATTTTATAATTTATTTTTATGCTTTTCTATTTTTTACGTCTCATTTTTAAAAAAAAGTTTATGAAATTTTTTATTTTAAGGTTCCCAAATTTATTTGTGAATTTTCGGAGTTGATTTCATATTTTTAGATATTATCCCTATTTTTTATTAATTTATTACTATTTTTTTGGAATTTTCGAAAAAAAATTAAAAAAAATGTTGAAAAATATTTTTTTTATATATATTAAGTTCATTTATGAAAGATGATGTGTGTTTGTACCTTAGAACGTGCATATTAGGTTTATACATTTCCATAAAGATTCTCTGGAAAATCCATGTCTACTCTTGTCTCATGGATAAAACTGTTTTAAGCATATATAAGGGGGTAGAGGTGTTAAACGCAGCCTGAGGGACAGGCAGGCAGACGACATAGGCGTCCTGTGGGCTTAGAAGGCGTGTTGCGTGGGCGCTTGATGGCATGCATGGCTTGTCCGTGCTATGCTGTTGGGCGTTTATAAAAACACGTCGGCGATGTCGATGGGTCGAGTGAGGCAAAGGCAGGCGGACGTCGAGGGCGTCCTGTGGGAATTGTAGGCGTGCTGTGTGGGC
Source organism: Solanum pimpinellifolium (assembly GCA_034621305.1). NCBI lineage: Eukaryota > Viridiplantae > Streptophyta > Magnoliopsida > Solanales > Solanaceae > Solanum > Solanum pimpinellifolium. The sequence continues at coordinate 17,002,408 of CM067870.1, read as the reverse complement.
GCTTGACGGCATGCATGGCTCGTCCGTGCTACGTTGTTGGGCGTCTAAGAAACATGCTAGCGACGTTTGCGTGTCGGCTGAGGCGAAGGCAGGCGGACGTCGATGGCGTCCTGTGGGAATAGTAGGCGTGCTGCATGGGCGCTTGACGGCATGCATGGCTCCTCCTTGCTATGTTGTTGGGCATTTACAAAAACACGCCGTGACGTCTGCGGCGCGTTTGAGGAGGTGGCAGGCGGACGTCATGGGCGTCCTGTGGGCTTAGTAGGCGTGCTGCGTGGGCGCTTGACGGCATGCATGGCTCGTCCGTGCTACGCCGTTGGGCGTCAACAAAAACATGTTAGCGACGTCTGCGAGGAAACTTAGGAAAAAGCATGCGGACGTCAAGGGCATCCTGTGGGCTTAGTAGGCGTGCTGCTTGGGCGCTCGATGGAATTCATGGCTCGTCCGTGCTAGCCGTTGGGAACTTGCAAAAACATGCCGACGACGTCAGGCGTGGGATGACATCACCGCCCTTGGACAGCACACACTGTCGACAACGTCGGGCGTGGCATGATGACATTACCGCCCTTGGACAGCACACACGGTCGACAACGTCGGGCGTGGCATGACATCACCGCCCTTGGACTGCACACACGGTCGGCAACGTCAGGCGTGGCATGACATCACCGCCCTTCGACAACACACACGGTCGTCAACGTCAGGCGTGGCATGACATAAACGCCTTTGGACAGCATACACGGTCGGACGACGTCGGGCGTGGTATGCCATCGTTGCCTTTGGGCAGCACAAACGGTCAAACGACGTCGGGCGTGGCATGCCATCATAGCCCTTGGACAGCAAAAACGGTCAAACGACGTCAGGCATGGCATTCCACCATTGCCTTTGGGCAGCCCACACGTTCGAACAACGTCGGGCGTTGCATGCCATCATCGCCTTTGGGCAGCACACACGGCCGGACGACGTCAGGCGTGGCATGACATCACCGCCCTTGGACAGCACACGCGGTCGGCAACGTAGGGCGTGGAATGATGACATCACCGCCATTGGACAGCACACACGGTCGACAACGTCGGGCGTGGCATGATGACATCACCGCCCTTGGACAGCACACAGGGTCGGCAACGTCGAGCGTGGCATGACATCACCGCCCTTGGACTGCACACACGGTCGGCAAAGTCGGGCGAGACATGACATCACCACCCTTGGACAGCACACAAGGTCGTCAACGTCGGGCGTGGCATGACATTACCGCCCTTGGACTGCACACACGGTTGGTAACGTCGGGCGTGGCATGATGACATCACCGCCCTTGGACAGCACACACGGTCGACAACGTCGGGCGTGGCATGATGACATCACCGCCCTTGGACAGCACACACGGTCGGCAACGTCGAGCGTGGCATGACATCACCGCCCTAGGACTGCACACACGGTCGGCAAAGTCGGGCGTGACATGACATCACCACCCTTGGACAGCACACAAGGTCGTCAACGTCGGGCGTGGCATGACATTACCGCCCTTGGACAGCACACATAGTCGGCAACGTCGGGCGTGGCATAACATCCCCGGCTTTGGAAAACACACACGGTTGGCAACGTCGGGCGTGGCATTATGACATCACCATGCTTGGACAGCACAGACGCTCGGCAACGTCGGGCGTGGTATGATATCACCGCCCTTGGACTGCACACACGATAGAATGACGTTGGGCGTGGCATGCAATCATCGCCTTTGGGCAGCACAGACAGTCAAACGGCGTCGGGTGTGGCATGCCATCATCGCCCTTGGACGACAAACATGGTCCAACGACGTCAGGCGTGGCATGCCATCATTGCCTTTGGGTAGCACAGACGGTTGGACGACGTCGGGCGTTGCATGCCATAATCGCCTTTGGCGAGCACACACAGTCAAACGACGTCGAGCGTGGCATGCCATCATCGCCTTTGGGCAGCCCACACGTTCGTACGACGTCGGGCATTGCATGCCATCATCGCCTTTGGGCAGCACACACGGTCGGACGACGTCAGGCGTGTCATGACATCACCGCCCTTGGACAGCATGCACGGTCGGCAACATCGGGCGTGGCATGATGACATCACCGCCCTTGGACAGCACACACGGTCGGCAACGTCGGGCGTGGCATGAAATCATCGCCCTTGGACAACACACACGGTCGGCAATGTCGGGCATGGCATGTCATCACCGCCCTTGGACAGCACACACGATCGGCAACGTCGGTCGTATCATGATATCACCGCTCTTGGACAACATACACGGTCGTCAACATCGGGTGTGGCATGACATCAGCATCCTAGGACAGCATACATGGTCAGCATCGTCGGGCGATGCATGACATAGCCACATTTGGACAACACACACGGTCAGACGACGTCGGGCGTGGCATGCAATCATCGCCTTTGGGCAGCACACACGGTCGAACGACGTCGGGCGTGGCATGCCATCATAGCCCTTGGACGGCAAACACCGTCTAACGACGTCAGGCGTGGCATGCCATCATCGCCTCTGGGCAGAACAAACGGTCGAACGATGTCGGGCGTTGCATGACATCATAGCCCTTTGACGACAAACACGGTCGAATAACGTCAGGCGTGACATTCCATCACCGCCTTTGGACAACACACACAGTCGAATGTCGTCTTGCATGGCATGCCATCATCGCCTTTGGGCAGCACACACGGTTGAACGACGTCGGGCGTGGCATGCCATAATCGCCTTTGGACAGCACACACGGTCAGTAACGTCATGCATGGCATGACATCACCTCCCTTGGACAACACACACGGTCGTCAACGTCGAGCAAGGCATGACATCACCGCCCTTGGACAGCACACACGGTCGGCAACGTCGGGCGTGGCATGATGACATCACCACCCTTGGACAGCACAAACACTCGACAACGTCGGGCGTGGCATGACATCACAGCCCTTGGACTGCACACACACGGTCGAACGACGTCAGGCGTGGCATGCAATCATCGCCTTTGGGCAGCACAGACAGTCGGATCGCATCGAGCGTGGCATGCCATCATCGCCCTTGGACGGCAAACATGGTTGAACAACGTCGGGCGTGGCATGCCATTATCGCCTTTGGGTAGCACAGACAATCGGACGGCGTCGGGCGTTGCATGCGATCATCGCCTTTGGCCATCACATACAGTCGAACGACGTCGAATGTCGCATGCCATCATTGCCTTTGGGCAGCACATACGGTCGAACGATGTCGAGCGTGGCATGCCATCATCGCCTTTTGGCAGCACACACAGTCGAACGACGTCGGGTGTGGCATGCCATCATCGCCTTTGGACAACACACACGGTCGGCAAGGTTGGGCGTGGGATGACATCACCGCCCTTGGACAGCACGCACGGTCATTAACGTCGGGCGTGGCATGACATCACCGCCTTATTACAGCACACACGATCGGACATCAGGCGTGACATGCCATTACCGCCTTTGGACAACACACACGGTCGAACGACATCGTGCGTGGCATGCCATCATCGCCTTCGGGCAGCACATACGGTCGAATGACATCGGGCGTGGCATGCCATCATAACCCTTGGACGGCAAACACGGTCAAACGACGTCAGGCGTGGCATGCCATCATCGCCTTTGGGCAGCACAAATGGTCGAACGACGTCGGCCTTGGCATTCCATTATCGCCTTTGGGCAGCACAGAAGGTCTGACAACGTCGGGCGTCAGATGCCATCATCGCCTTTGGCCGGCACACACAGTCGAACGACGTCGGGCGTTGCATGCCATCATCGCCTTTGGGCAGCACACACGGTCGAACAACGTCGGGCGTGGCATGCCATCATCGCCTTAGGGCAGCACACACGGTCCAACGACGTTGGGCAGGCATGCCATCATCGCCTCAAGGCAGCACACACGGTCGAACGACGTTGGGTGGGCATGCCATCATCGCCTTTGGACTAGCTGACACAGTCGGACGGCGTCAGGCGTGGCATGCCATCATCGCCCTTGGACGGCAAACACGGTCGAACGACGTCGGGCGTGGCATGCAATCATCGCCTTTGGGAAGCACAGACAGTCAAACGTCATCGGGCATGGCATGCCATCATCGCCCTTGGGCAGCACAGACGGTCGAACGGCGTCGAGCATCGCATGCCATCATGGCCCTTGGACAGCACAGACGGTCGGCCGTCGTCGGGCGTACCATGCCATCATAGCCCTTGGATAGCACACACGGTCAGACGGCGTCGGGCGTGGCATTCCATCATCACCTTTGGACAGCACAGACAATCGGTCGTCGCTAGGCGTGGCATGTCATCATAGCCCTTGGATAGCACACACGGTCGGACGGCGTCGGGCGATGTATGCCATCAACGCCCTTGGACCAGCACAGATGGTCGACCAACGTCGGGCGTGGCATGCCATCATAGCTCTTGGACAGCACAAATGGTCAACCGTCGTCGAACGTGCCTGCACACAACGGTCAGTCGTGGCCTGCCCACATCGATCGTGGCTTGCGTGACATTGTTCGAGTTCTAAACAAAACATGCAGATGTTAATGCCCTACATAAAATCAAAGGATTTTGAAACAACCTCCATGCATAACAAACATATTCATCTACTTTACTTAATCTATTCTCTAACGTTTTCCCTAACGTGGCTCTTTCGAATCATTTTCGTTACTATTACGGTTCGTACGATATTGAAACATCTTTTATTTGTGCAAATATATATATATATATATATATTATCATTAATTTAACATGTTTAGAAGTGTTTTCAAGAATTTCCATATTTTTCTGACTTTTAATCATTATTTTATAATTTATTTTTACGCTTATTTATTTTTTTCGTCTCATTTTAAAAAATAAAGTTTATTAATTTTTTTATTTTGAGGTTCCCATATTTTTTTGTGAATTTTCGGAGTTGAGGTCATATTTTTTTTTTATATTTTCCCTATTTTTTATTAATTTATTACTAATTTTTCAGAATTTTCAAAAAAAAATAAAAATAAAAAAAATGTTGAAAAATATTTATATATATATATTAAGGTCATTTATGAAAGATGATGTGTGTTTGTACATTAGAACGTGCATATTTGGGTTGTACATTTCCATAAAGATTCTCTGGAAAATCCATGTCTACTCCTGTCACATGGGTAAAACTTTTTTAAGCATATATAAAAGGGTAGAGGTGTTAAAGGCAGCCTGAGGCGCAGGCAGGCAGACGACATAGCCGTCGCGTGGGCTTAGTACGTGTGCTGCGTGGGCGCTTGATGGCATGCATGGCTCGTTCGTTCTACGTCGTTGGGAACTTGCAAAAACATGTCGACGACGTCGGGCGTGGCATGACATCACCACCGTTTGACAGCACACACGGTCGGCAACGTCGGGTGTGGCATGATGACATCACTGCCCTTGGACTAGACACACGGTCAGCAACGTCGGGCGTGGCATGACATCACCGCCCTTGTATAGCACACACGATTGGCAACATCGGGCATGGCATAACATCGCCGCCTTTGGACAGCACACACGGTCGGATGACATCGGGCATGGCAAGCCATCATCGCCTTTGGGCAGCACACACGATCGAACGACGTCGGGCGTGGCATGCCATCATAGCCCTTGGACGGCAAACACGGTCAAACGACGTCAGGCATGGCATGCCATCATCGCCTTTGGGCAGCACAAACGGTCGAACGACGTCGGGCGTGGCATGCCATCATAGCCCTTGGACGGCAAACACGGTCAAACAACGTCAGGAGTGACATGCCATCTCCACCTTTGGACAGCACACACGGTCGAATGACGTCTGGCATGGCATGTCATCATTGCCTTTGGGTAGCACACACGGTCGAATGACGTCGAGCTTGCATGCCATCATCGCCTTTGGACAACACACACGGTCGGACGATGTCGGGCGTGGCATGTCATCATCGCCTTTGGGCAGCACACACGGTTGAACGACGTCGGGCGTGGCATGCCATCATAGCCCTTGCACGGCAAACACCGTCGATGGCGTCAGGCGTGGCATGCCATCATCGCCCTTGGGCAGCACAAACGGTCGAACAATGTCGGGCGTGGCATGCCATCATAGCGCTTGAACGGCAAGCACGATCGCACGACGTTAGGCGTGACATGCCATCACCGCCTTTGGACAACACACACGGTCGAACGACGCCATGCTTGGCATGCCATCATCGCCTTTGGGCAGCACAAACGGTCGAACGACGTCGGGCGTGGCATGCCATCATTGCCTTTGGGCAACACAAACGGTCGAACGACGTCAGGCGTGGCATGCCATCATCGCCTTTGGACTAGCTGACACAGCTGGACGGCGTCGGTTGTGGCTTGCCATCATCGCTCTTGAACGACAAACATGGTCGAACGACGTCAGGCATGGCATGCCATCATCGCCTTTGGGCAGCAAAGACGGTCGGACGGCGTCGGGCGTTGCATGCCATCATCGCCTTTGGCCTGCACACAGAGTCGAACGACGTCCGGCGTGGCATGCCATCATCACCTTTGGGCAGCACACACGGTGGAACGACGTCGGGCGTGGCATGCCATCATCGCCTTTGGGCAGAACACACGGAGGAACGACGTCGAGCGTGGCATGCATTCATCGCCTTTGGGCAGCACACACAATCGAACGACGTTGGGCATGGCATGCCATCATTGCCTTTGGACTAGCTGACACAGTTGGACGGCGTCGGGCGTGGCATGCCATCATCGCCCTTGGACGACAAACATAGTAGAACGACGTCGGGCCTGGCATGCCATCATTGCCTTTGGGCAGCACAGACGGTCGGACGGCGTCAGGCATTGCATGCCATCATCGCCTTTGGGGAGAACACCGGATCAAACGACGTCGGGCGTTGCATGCCATCATCGCCTTTGGGCAGCACACACGGTCGGACGACGTCGAGCATGGCTTGACATCACTGCCCATGGACAGGACACACGGTCGGCAACGTCGGGCATGGCTTGATGACATCACCGCCCTTGGACACCACACACGATTGACAAAGTTAAGCGTGGCATTACATAACCGCCCTTGGACTGCACACATTGTCAGCAACGTCGGGTGTGGCATGACATCACCTCCCTTGGACAGCACACACGGTCGGCAACGTCGGGCGTGGCATGATGATATCACCACCCTTGGACAACACACAGGCTCGGCAACGTCGGGCATGGCATGACATCACCGCCTTTTGACTGCACACACGGTCAAATGACATCGGGTGTGTCATGCAATCATCGCCTTTGGGCAGCACAGACAGTCAAAAGGCATGGCATGGCATGCCATCATCGCCTTTTGGCAGCATAAACGGTCAAACGATGTTGGGCGTGGCATGACATCATAGCTCTTGGACGGCAAACACCGTCGACGACGTCAGGCGTGGCATGCCATCATCGCCTTTGGGCAGCACAAACGGTGGAACGATGTTGGGCGTGGCATGCCATCATATCCCTTGAATGGAAAACACGGTCGAATGACGTTACCGTGACATGCCATCACCACCTTTGGACAGCACACACGGTTAAATGACGCCGGGCGTGGCATGCCATCGTCGCATTTGGGCAGCACAAACGGTAGAACGATGTAGGGCATGGAATGCCATCATCGCCTTTGGGCAGCACACACGGTCAAACGACGTCAGGCGTGGCATGATATCATCTCCTTTGGACTAGCCGACATAGTTGGACGGCGTCGGACATGGCATGCCATCATCGCTCTTGGACGACAAACATGGTCGAACGACGTTGGGCATGGCATGGCACCATAACCTTGGGGCAGCACAGGCGGTTGGACGGTGTCGGGCGTTGCATGCCATCATCGCTTTTGGGTAGCACAAACGGTCGAACGACATCGGGCGTGGCATGCTATCATCTCCTTTGGGCAGCACACACGGTCCAACGACGTTGGGCGTGGCATGACATCATCGCCTTTGGGTAGCACACACGATCGAACGACGTCAGGCATGACGTGACATCATCGCCTTTGGGCAGCACACACGGTCGAAAGACGTCGGGTGTGGCATGCCATCACAACTTTTGGGCAGCACACACGGTCGAACGACGTCGGGCGTAGCATGCCATCATCGCCTCTGGCAGCACACACGGTCGAATGACGTTGGGCATGGCATGTCATCATCGCCTTTGGACTAGCTCACACAGTCGGACAGCGTGGGGCGTGGCATGCCAGCATCGCCCTTGGACGGCAAACACGGTTGAACGACGTCGGGTGTGGCACGCAATCACGTCTTTGGGCAACACAGACCGTCGAGCGACGTCGGGCGTGGCATGCCATCATCGCCCTTGGGCAGCAAAGACGGTCGGACGGCGTAGGGCATCGCATGCCATCATCGCCCTTGGACACACAGACGGTCGGCCGACGTCGGGTGTGGCATGCCATCATAAACCTTGGACAGCACACACGGTCGGATAGCGTCGGGCGCTGCATGCCATCATCGCCCTTGAAACAGCACAGACGGTCGGCCATCGTCGGGCGTGGCATGTCATCATAGCCCTTGGACAGTATAAACGGTCGGCCGTAGTCAGACATGCGTGCACAGAACGATTGGTCGTGGCCTGCCCGCATCGATCGTGGGTTGCGTGACATTGTTCGAGTTCTAAACAAAATATGCGGATGTTCATGCTGTACATAAATCAAAGGATTTTGAAACAACCTCCATGCATAACAAACATATTCATTTAATTTCCATAATATATTCTCAAACGTTTCTGCCTAACGTGGCTCTTTCGCATTATTTTCATTACTCTTACAGTTCGTATGATATTGAAACATCTTTTATTTGTGAAAATATATATATTATCATTAATTTAAAATGTTTAGAAGTGTTTTCAAGCATTTCCATATTTTTCTGACTTTTCATCATTATTTTATAATTGGTTTTTATGCTTCTTTATTTTTTACGTCTCATTTTTAAAAATTAAGAGTTTATGAAATTTTTTATTTTAAGGTTCCAATATTTATTTGTGAATTTTCGGAGTTGATTTCATATTTTTCGATATTTTTCCGATTTTTTATCAATTTATTACTAATTTTTCTAAATTTTCAAAAAAAATAAAAAAAAAATGTTGAAAAATATTTTTTTATATATGTTAAGGTCATTTATGAAAGATGATGTGTGTTTGTACCTTAGAACATGCATATTCGGGTTATACATTTCCATAAAGATTCTCTGGAAAATCCATGTCTACTCCTGTCACATGGGTAAAACTTTTTTAAGCATATATAAGGGGGTAGAGGTGTTAAAGGCAGACTGAGGCACAGGCAGGCAGACGACATAGGCGTCCCGTGGGCTTAGAAGGCGTGCTGTGTGGGTGCTTGATGGCATGCATGGCTTTTCCGTGCTACACTGTTGGGCGTTTATAAAAACACATCGGCGATGTCGATGGGTCGAGTGAGGCAAAGGCAGGCGGACGTCGAGGGCCTCCTGTGTGATTTGTAGGCGTGCTGTGTGGGCGCTTGACCGCAAGCATGGCTCGTCCGTGCTACGTCGTTGGGCGTTTACAAAAACATGCTAGCGACGTTTGCGAGGCGGCTGAGGCGAAGGCAGGCAGACGTCATGGGCGTCCTGTGGTCTTAGTAGGCGTGCTGCGTGGGCGCTTGACAGCATGCATGGCTCGTCCGTGCAACGCCGTTGGTCGTCAACAAAAACATGCCAGCGACGTCTGCGGGGAAACTGAGGCAAAAGCATGCGGACGTCAAGGGCGTCCTGTGGGATTAGTATGCGTGCTTCTAGGGCGCTCGATGGCATGCATGGCTCGTCCGTGCTACGCCATTGGGAGCTTGCAAAAACATGCCGACGATGTCGGGCTTGGCATGACATCACCGCCCTTGAACAGCACAGACGGTCAACAACGTCGGGCGTAACATGATGACATCACCGCCCTTGGACAACACTCACGGTCGACAACGTCGGACGTGGCATGACATCACCGCCCTTTGACTGCACACACGGTCGGCAACGTCGGGCATGGTATGACATCACCGCCCTTCGACAGCACACACGGTCCTCAACGTTGGGCGTGGCATGACATCGCTGCCTTTGGACAGCTCACACGATCGGAAGACGTCGGGCATGGCATGCCATCATCGCCTTTGGGCCGCACACACGGTAAAACGACGTCGGGCATGGCATGCCATCATATCCCTTGGACGGCAAACACGGTCAAACGACGTCAGGCATGGCATTCCACCATCGCCTTTGGGCAGCCCACAAGTTCGAACAACGTCGGGCATTGCATGCCATCATCTCCTTTGGGCAGCACACCCGGTCGGACGACGTCGGGCATGGCATGACATCACCGCCCTTGGACAGCACACACGGTCCGCAATGTCGGGCGTGGCATGATGACATCACCGCCCTTGGACAGCACACACGATCGGCAATGTCGGGCATGGCATGGAATCACCGCCTTAGGACTGCACAAACGGTCGGCAACGTCGGGCGTGGCATCACATCACCACCCTTGGACAGCACACAAGGTCATCAACGTCAGGCGTGGCATGACATTACCGCCCTTGGACTGCACACAGGGTTGGCAACGTCGGGCGTGGCATGACATCACCGCCCTTGGACAGCACACACAGTCGGCAACGTTGGGCGTGGCATGACATCGCCGCCTTTGGAAAACACACACGATCGGCAAGGTCGGGCGTGGCATGACGTCGCCGCCCTTGGACAGCACACACGGTCGGCAACGTCGGGCGTGACATTATGACATCACCGTCCTTGGACAGCACACACGCTCGGCAACGTCGGGCGTAGCATGACATCACTGCCCTTGGATTGCACACACGGTCGAACGACGTTGGGCATGGCATGCAATCATCGCCTTTGGGCAGCACAGACAGTCGAACGGCGTCAGGCGTGGCATGCCATCATCGCCCTTCGACGGCAAACATGGTCGAACGATGTCAGGCATGGAATGCCATCATTGTCTTTGGGCAGCATAGACGGTCGGACAACGTCGGGCGTTGCACGCCATCATCACCTTTGGCCAGCACACACAGTCAAATAACGTCAAGCGTGGCATGCCATCATCGTCTTTGGGGGGCACACAAGATCGAACGATGTTGGGCGTTGCATTCCATCATCGCCTTTGGGAATGACACACAGTCGGACGACGTGGGGCGTGGCATGGAATCACCGCCCTAAGAAAACACACACGGTCGGCAATGTCGAGCGTGACATGATGACATCACCGCCCTTGGACAGCACACACGGTCGGCAACATCGGGCGTGGCATGACATCACCGCCCTTGTACAACACACACGGTCGACAATGTCGGGCGTGGCATGACATCACTGCCCTTGGACAACACACACGGTCGGCAACATCGGGCGTGGCATGACATCACTGCCCTTGGACAGCACACAAGGTCGTCATCGTCGGGCGTGGCATGACATTACCGCCCTTGGAATGCACACACGGTCGGCAACATCGGGTGTGGCATGACATCAGCGCCCTTGGACAGCATACACAGTCAGCATCGTCGGGCGATGCATGACATCGCCACATTTGGACAGCACACACGGTCAGACGACATCGGACGTGGCATGCAATCATCGCCTTTGGGCATCACACACGGTCGAACGACGTCGGCCGTGGCATGCCATCATAGCCCTTGGACGGCAAACACCGTCTAACGACGTCAGGCGTGGCATGCCATCATCTCCTTTGAGCAGCACAAACGGTCGAACGATGTCGGGTGTTGCATGACATCAAAGCCCTTGGACGACAAACACAGTCGTATGACGTCAGGCGTGACATTCCATCACCGCCTTTGGACAACACACACAGTCGAACGACGTCGGGCATGGCATGCCATCTTCGCCTTAGGGCAGCACACACGGTCGAACGACGTCGGGCGTGGCATGCCATCATCGCCTTTGGACAGCACACACGATCGGCAACATCAAGCGTGGCATGACATCACCGCCCTTGGACAACACACACGGTCGTCAACGTCGAGCCTGGCATGATATCACCGCCCTTGGACAGTACACACGGTCGGCAACGTCGGGCGTGGCATGATGACATCACCGCCCTTGGACAGCACACACACTCGACAACGTCGGGCGTGGCATGACATCACATCCCTAGGACTGCGCACACGGTCGAACGACGTCGGGCGTGGCATGTAATCATCGCCTTTGGGCAGCACAGACAGTCGGACGGCGTCGAGCGTGGCATGCCATCCTCGACCTTGGACGGCAAACATGGTCAAACGACGTCGGGCGTGGCATGCCATCATCGCCTTTGGGCAGCACAAACGGTCGGACGGCGTCGGGCATTGCATGCGATCATCGCATTTTGCCATCACATACAGTCGAACGACGTCGGGCGTGGCATGCCATCATTGCCTTAGGGCAGCACATACGGTCGAACGACATCGGGCGTGGCATGCCATCATCGCCTTTGGGCAGCACACATAGTCGAACGACGTTGGCGTGGCATGCCATCATCGCCTTTGGACAACACACACGGTCGGCAACGTCGAGCATGGCATGACATTACCGCCCTTGGACAGCACACACGGTCGGCAACGTAGGAGTGGCATGCATCACCGCCCTTCAACAGCACACACGGTCGGCAACGTCGGGCGTGGCATAACATTAACGCCCTTGGACAACACACACGGTCAGCAACGTCGGTCGTGGCATGACATCGCCACCTTATTACAACACACACGGTCGGACGTCAGGCGTGAGATGCCATCACCGCCTTTGGACAACACACATGATCGAACGACGTCGGGCGTGGCATGCCATCATCGCCTTCGGGCAGCACATACGGCCGAAAAACGTTGGGCTTGGCATGCCATCATAGCCCTTGGACGGCAAAACACGGTCAGACGACGTCAGGCGTGGCATGCCATAATTGCCTTTGGACAGCACAAACGGTCGAACGACGCCGGGCTTGGCATGCCATCATCGCCTTTGGGCAGCACAGAAGGTCCGACGGCGTCGGGGTTGATGCCATCATCGTCTTTGGCCGGCACACACAGTCGAACGACGTTAGGCGTTGCATGCCATCATCGCCTTTGGACAACACACACGGTCGAACGACGTCGGGCGTGGCATGCCATCATCGCCTTTGGGCAGCACACACGGTCCAACGAAGTTAAGCGTGGCATGCCATCATCGCCTCTGGGCAGCACACATGGTCGAACGACGTTAGGCGTGGCATGCCATCATCTCCTTTGGAGTAGCTGACACAGTCAGACGCCGTCGGGCGTGGTATGCAATCATCGCCTTTGGGAAGCACAGACAGTCGAACAACATCGGGCGTGGCATGCCATCATCGCCCTTGGGCAGCACAGACGGTCGGACGGCGTCAGGCATCGCATGCCATCATCGCCCTTGGACAGCACTGACGGTCGACCGTCGTCGGGCGTGCCATGCCATCTTAGCCCTTGGATAGCACACACGGTCGGACGGCGTCGGGTGTGGCATGCCATCATCGCCTTTGGACAGCACAGACGGTCGGCCGTCATCAGGCGTGGCATGCCATCATAGCCCTTGGACAGCACACACGGTCGGACGGTGTCGGGCGCTGTATGCCATTATCGCCCTTGGACCAGCACAGACAGTGGGCCATCGTCGGGCGTGGCATGCCATCATAGCCCTTGGACAGCACAAACGGTCGGCCGTTGTCCGACGTGCCTTCACACAACGGTCAGCCGTGGCCTGCCCACATCGGTCGTGCCTTGCATGACATTGTCCGAGTTCTAAAAAAACATGTAGATGTTCATGCCATACATAAAATCAAAGGATTTTTAAACAACCTCCATGCGTACCAAACATATTCATCTACTTTCCTTAATCTATTCTCTAACGTTTCTCCTAACGTGGCTCTTTCACATCATTTTCGTTACTTTTATGGTCCGTACGATATTGAAACATCTTTTATTTGTCTATATATATATTATCATTAATTTAACATGTTTAGAAGTGTTTTCGAGCATTTCCATATTTTTTCCGACTTTTAATCATTATTTATAATTTATTTTTACGCTTTTTATTTTTTGACATCTCATTTTAAAAAAAAAAAGTTTATTAAATTTTTAATTTTAAGGTTCCCATATTTATTTGTGAATTTTCGGAGTTGAGGTCATATTTTTTTTGGTATTTTCCCTATTTTTTATTAATTTATTACTAATTTTTCTGAATTTTTGAAAAAAATAAAAATAAGAAAATGTTGAAAAATATTTTTTTATATATATTAAGGTCCTTATGAAGATGATGTGTGTTGAACCTTAGGAGGTGCATATTGGGTGGTACATTCCATAAAGATTCTCTGGAAAATCCATTCTACTCCTGTCACATGGGTAAAATTTTTTTAACCATATATAAGGGGGTAGAGGTGTTTAAGGCAGCCTGAGGCGCAAGCAGGCAGACGACATAGGTGTCCCGTGGGCTTAGCAGGCGTGCTGCGTGGGCGCTTGATGGCATGCATGGCTTGTCCGTGCTACGCCGTTGGGCGTTTATTAAAACACGTCGGCTACGTCGATGGGTCGAGTGAGGCAAAGGCAGGCGTACGTCGAGGGCGTCCTGTGACATTTTTAGGCGTGCTGCGTGGGCGCTTAACGGCATGCATGGCTCGTCCGTGCTACGTCGTTGGGCGTCAATAAAAACATGCTAGCAACGTTTTGCGGGGCGGCAGAGGCGAAGGCAGGCGGACGTCGATGGCGTCCTGTGGGCTTAGTAGCGTGTTGCGTGTGGCACTTGACGACATGCTTGGATCGTCCGTGCTACGCTGTTTGGCATTTACCAAAACACGCACGCGACGTCTGTAGGTGTTTGAGGCGGTGGGTAGGCGGGCGTCCTCTGGGCGTAGTAGGCGTGTTGCGTGGGCGCTTGACGGCATGCATGGCATGTTCGTGCTACGCTGTTGGGCGTCAACAAAAACATGCAAGCGACATCTGCGTGGAAACTGAGGCAAAAGCAAGGCGACGTCAAGGGCGTCATGTGGGCTTAGCAGGCGTGCTGCGTGGGCGCTTGATGGCATGCATGGCTTGTCCATGCTACGCCGTTGGTCATTTATTAAAACACATCGGCGACGTCGATGGGTCGAGTGAGGCAAAGGCAGGCGTACGTCAAGGGCGTCCTATGACATTTTTAGGCGTGCTGTGTGGGCGCTTGAAGGCATGCATTGCTCACCGTGCTACGCCGTTGGCCGTCAATAAAAATATGCTAGCGATGTTTGCGGGGCGGCTGAGGCGAAGGCAGGCGGACGTCGCTGGCGTCCTGTGGGCTTTGAAGGCGTGCTGCGTAGGCACTTGACGGTATGCATGGCTCATCCATGCTATGCTGTTGGGCGTTTACAAAAACACGCACGCGACGTCTGCGGGGCGTTTGAGGTGGTGGTAGGCGGACGTCATGGGCGTGGCATGACTTTGCCACCTTTGGACAGCACACACGGTCGGACGACGTCGGGCGTGGCATGCCATCATCGCCTTTGGGAAGAACACACGGTCGAACGACGTCGGGCGTGGCATGCCATCATAGCCCTTGGACGGCAAACACGGTCAAACGACGTCAGGCGTGACATGCCATCTTCGCCTTCGGACAGCACACACGGTCGAATGACGTCGGGCATGGCATGCCATCATTGCCTTAGGGCAGCACACACGGTGGAACGACGTCGGGCGTTGCATGCCATCATAGCCTTTCGGCAGCACACGGTTGAACGACGTCGGGCGTTGCTTGCCATCATCGCCTTTGGGCGGCACACACGGTCGGATGACGTAGGGCGTGTCATGACATCACCGCCCTTGGAAAGCACACACGGTTTGAAACGTCGGACGTGGCATGATGACATCACCGCCCTTGGACAGCACACACGGTCGGCAACGTCGAGCTTGGCATGACATCACCGCGCTTGGACAACACACACGGTCGGCAACGTCGAGCTTGGCATGACATCACCTCCCTTGGACAGTACACAAGGTCTTCAACGTCGGGCGTGGCATGACATCACCGCCCTTGTACTGCACACACGGTCGACAACGTCGGGCGTGGCATGAAATCGCCGCCTTAGGACAACACACACGGTCGAACGACATCGGGCGTGGCATGCCATCATTGCCTTTGGGCAGCACACACGATCGAATGACGTCGAGCGTGTCATGCCATCATAGCTCTTGGACGGCAAACAACGTCGAACGACGTCAGGTGTGGCATGCCATCATCGCCTTTGGGGCAGTACAAACAGTCGAACGATGTCGGGCGTGGCATGCCATCATAGCCCTTAAACGGCAAACACGGTCGAACGACATCAGGAGTGACATGCCATCACCGCCTTTGGACAGCACACACGGTCGAACGATGTCGGGCGTGGCATGCCATCATCTCCTTTGGGCAGCACAAACAGTCAAACGACGTCGGGCGTGGCATGTCATAATCGCCTTTGGGCAGCACAAACGGTCGAACGACGTCGGGCGTGGCATGTCATAATCCCCTTTGGCCAGCACACACAGTAGAACGACGTCGGGCGTGGCATGCCATCATCGCCTTAGGACAGCACATACGATCGAACGATGTCGGGCGTTGCATGCCATCATCGCCTTTGGGCAGCACAAACAGTCGGACGACGTTGGGCGTGGCATGACATCACTGGCCTTGGACAACACACACGGTCGGCAATGTCGGGCGTGGAATGATGACATCATCGCCCTTGGACAGTACACACGGTCGGCAACGTCGCGCGTGGCATAACATCATCGCCCTTGGATAACACACACGGTTGGCAATGTCGGGCGTGGCATGACATCATCGCCTTTGAACAACACACACGGTCGGTAACGTTGGGCGTGTCATGATGACATCACCGCCCTTGGACAACACACACGCTCGGCAACGTCGGGCGTGGCATCACATCACCGCTCTTGGACTGCACAAACGGTCGGCAACGTCGGGCGTGGCATGACATCATCACCCTTGGACAGCACACACGGTCATCTACGTCGGGCGTGGTGTGACATTACCGCCCTTGGACTACACATACGGTCGACAACGTCGGGCATGGCATGATATCACCGCCCTTGGACAGCACACACGGTCAGCAACGTAGGTCGTGGAATGACATCGCCGCTTTTAGACAGCACACACGGTCAAACGTCAGGCGTGACATGCCATCACCACCTTTGGCCAGCACACATGGTCGAACGACGTCGGGCGTGGCATGCCATCGTCGCCTTTGGGCAGCACACACGGTCAAACGATGTTGGGCGTGGTATGCCATCATAGCCCTTGGACGACAAACACGGTCAAACGACGTCAGGCATAGCATGCCATCATCGCCTTTGGGCAGCACAAACGGTCGAACGACGTCGGGCGTGGCATGCCATCATCGCCTTTGGGCAGCACAGAAGGTCAAACAACGTCGGGCGTGGCATGCCATCATCGTCTTAGGGCAGCACAGACAGTCGGATGGCGTCGGGCGTGGCATGCCATCATCGCCTTTTGGTAGCACACACCGTCGAACGACGTTGGGCGTGGTATGCCATCATCGCCGTTGGGCAGCACACACGGTCGAACTAAGTCGGGCGTGACATGCCATCATTGCCTTTGGGCAGCACACACGGTCGAACGACGTTGGGCGTGGCATGCTATCATCGCCTTTGGGCAACACACACGGTTGAACGACGTCGGGCGTGGCATGCCATCATCGCCTTTGGACTAGCTGATACAGTCGGACGGCCTTGGGCATGGCATGCCATCTTCGCCATTGGATGGCAAACACAGTTGAACGATGTCGGGCGTGGCATACCATCATCGCCTTTGGGCAGCACAGACAGTCGAACAGCGTCTAGCGTGGCATGCCATCATCGCCCTTGGGCAGCACAGACGGCCAGACGGTGTCGGGCGTCACATGAAAGCACAGACGGTCGGCCGTCATCGGGCGTGGCATTCCATCATAGCCCTTGGACAGCACTCACGATCGGACGGCGTCGGGCGTGGCATGCCATCATCGCCTTTAGACAGCACAGACAGTCGGCCGTCGTCGGGCGTGCATTCCATCATAGCCCTTGGACAGCACACACAGTCGGACGACTTCGGGCGTGGCATGCCATCATCACCTTTGGACATCATAGACAATCAACCGTCATCTGGCGTGGCATGCCATCATAGCCCTTGGACAGCACATGGTTTGACGGTGTCGGGCGTCGCATGCCATCATCTCCGTATGACAGCACAGACGGTCGGCCGTCGTCGGGCGTGCATGCTATCATAGCCCTTGGACAGGACACACAGTTGGACGACGTCGGGCGTGGCATGCCATCATTACCTTTAGACAGCACAGACAATTGACCGTCATCTGGCGTGGCATGCCATCATCGCCCTTGGACAGCACACATGGTTGAACGGCGTCGGGCGTGGCATGTCACCATCGCCCTTGGACCAGCACAGACGGTCGGTCGTCGTCGGGCGTGGCATGCTATCATAGCCCTTGGACAGCACAAACGGTCAGCCGTCATCTGACGTGCCTGCACACAATGGTCGACCGTGGCCTGCCCGCATCGGTCGTGGCTTGTGCGTCATTGTTCGAGTTCTAAACAAAACATGCGGACGTTCATGTCGTACATAAATCAAAGGATTTTGAAACAACCTACATGCAAAACAAACATATTCATCTACTTCCCATTATCTATTCTCTAACGTTTCCGCCTAGCGTGGCTCTTTCGCATCATTTTCATTACTTTTACGGTTCGTACGATATTGAAACATCTTTTATTTGTGCAAATATATATCTTATCATTAATTTAACATGTTTAGAAGTGTTTTCGAGCATTTCCATATTTTTCCGACTTTTAATCATTATTTTATAATTTACTTTTACGCTTTTTTATTTTTTACATCTCCTTTTAAAAAGTAAAATTTATTAATTTGTTTATTTCAAGGTTCCCATATTTATTTGTGAATTTTTGGAGTTGATTTCATATTTTTTTGATATTTTCCCTATTTTTTTATTAAATTATTACTAATTTTTCAGAAAAAAAAATTTAAAAAAATGTTGAAAAATATTTTTTTATATATATATTAAAGTCATTTATGAAAGCTGATGTGTGTTTGTAACTTATAACATGCATATTTGGGTTGTACATTTTCATTATGATTCTTGTGAAAATCCATGTCCACCCATGTCACATGGGTAAAACTTTTTTTAGCATATATAAGGGGGGTAGAGGTGTTGGAGGCAGACTGAGGCGTAGGAAGGCAGGCGGCATAAGCGTCCCATGGGCTTAGCAGGCATGTTGCGTGGGCGCTTGATGGCATGCATGGCTTTTCCGTGCTACGCCGTTGGGCGTTTATAAAAACACGTCGATGTGTCGAGTGAGGCAAAGGCAGGCGGACGTCAAGGGCATCCTGTGGGCTTAGTAGGCGTTCTGCGTAGATGCTTCACGGCATGCATGGCTTGTTCGTGGTATGTCGTTCGGCGTCTACAAAAACATGCTAGCGACATTTGCAAGGCAGTTGAGGCGAAGGCAGGCGGATGTCAAGGGCGTCCTGTGGGCTTATGAGGAGTGCTACGTGGGCGCTTGACGGCATGCATGGCTCGTCCGTGCTACACCTTTGGACGTTTAAAAAAACATCCCAGCGACGTCTGCGGGGCAACTGAGGCGAAAGCAGGCGGACGTCAAGGGCGTCCTGTGGGATTAGTAGGCGTGCTGCGTGGGCGCTTGATGGCATGCATGGCTCATCTGTGCTATGCCGTTGGGCGCTTGCAAAAACATGTCGACGATGTTTGTGGGGCGACCGAGGCGTTACAAGGCGCGCATCACGGGCGTCCTGTCGGCTTAGTAGGCGTGCTGCGTGGGTGCTTGATGGCATGCATGGCTCATCCGTGCTACGCCGTTGGGCGCTTACAAACACATGCCAGCGACGTCAGCAGGACGAACGTGCACCGCCGAGGGAACTTCTCAAGATTGGTTTATAATAGCGTTTGGTGTGGAAACGACAGTGCTTTCGGGCGAGTGATGTGTTTTAGAGCTCCTGTTACGGATAACTCTAGGCGTCGCACGCAAGGCAATGTGCGACCAGACGCTATGATGGACCGGGCGTGGGCGGTTCCCCTGTCTGAACCTTGGTCTTCCTCCAACAATCTCTGCAGTGATTCAATTCTCAACTCCCTTGGGCAGGCGCGCAACGGCGGGTGTAGCATTGGCCTTGCAAAGAAGGCATCGGCGTCGTCGCACGATATATCATTTCAGGTGGTGGGGTGGATGTCGGGTGTGCATTGACAGAGCTATTCACGTACGGTGCATGAGTGGTATTTGGCATGTGCGGTTAGGTTGGATCCCTGCTTCGAGCAGCCAATTCGGTGGCGGATGAAGCGCAATCTAGGCTGATCGGATGTCGGATTTCTATGTGTCATACCTAATGCCTAGGTATTGCACGTGCAAATGGTCGCCTTTCGCCCCAAGCATCCCATGCGCGGGGTGAACTCAAAAGACGCTCTCGCGTCCTGCTCCGTCCCTCGCTTCGTCGTGCAATGGCGTGGTCTGTGAGCGGCCCCTCAAATTCTTCGATATGGTAGATGCAATGGACATGGGGCCTTCACTGGCTTCTATCTGCCCAAAAGAATGCTCTTTGTGAATGACTGCCACGCTCGCCTAGGACCCGTACGTGCCCTAAAGGGCGCGCCGGGCTCATGCGCCGCACGACGTCATTGAGGAATTCTACTTTGTTGATCCTGCCAGTAGTCATATTCTTGTCTCAAAGATTAAGCCATGCATGTCTAAGTATGAACAAATTCAGACTGTGAAACTGCGAATGGCTCATTAAATCAGTTATAGTTTGTTTGATGGTATGTACTACTCGGATAACCGTAGTAATTCTAGATCTAATACGTGCAACAAACCCCGACTTCTTAAAGGGATGCATTTATTAGGTAAAAGATTGACGCGGGCTCTGCTCGTTGCTGCGATGATTCATGATAACTCGACAGATCGCACGACCATCATACCGGCGACGCATCATTCAAATTTCTGCCCTATCAACTTTCGATGGTAGGATAGTGGCCTACCATGGTGTTGACGGGTGATAGAGAATTAGGGTTCGATTCCGGAGAGGGAGCCTGAGAAACGACTACCACATTCAAGGAAGGCAGTAGGCGCGCAAATTACCCAATCCTGACATGGGGAGGGAGTGACAATAAATAACAATACCGGGCTCTATGAGTGTGGTAATTGGAATGAGTACAATCTAAATCCCTTAACGAGGATCCATTGGAGGGCAAGTCTAGTGCCAACAGCCACGGTAATTCTAGCGCCAATAGCATATATTTAAGGTGTTTTAGTTAAAAAGCTCATAGTTTGATTTTGGGATGGGCCGTCCGGTCAGACCTAGGTGTGCACCGGCGTCTCTTCCTTTCCGTCGGTGATGTGCTCCTGGCCTTAATTGGCCGGGTCATGCCTCCGGCGCTGTTACTTTCAAGAAATTAGAGTGCTCAAAGCAAGCCTACTGTGACGTCCTGCCACCTTTCCTGCAAGTTCGCAACATACAAAGGGGGCAGGCGGTCCAACAACCTTAGAAAGGCTTGTGCAAGACTCTAGAGCCTTCTAGATTCTTGGGGAAGACTAGAGAATTCTAGGAGCCTTTTGGAAGATCTAGAGACATATTCTAGGAATGTAGAACATGTATTGAGTGCATGTACTTAGGGACTTGTATAGCAGCATTTATTTACTCTTTGACTAAGGGAGTAGTATAAATAGGAGATTCATTGTATTTGTAAATCATCCATCAACTGAATAGTAAAATAAAAGTCCTCTCTTCCAAAGTTCTTTCTTTGTCTTTCTTGTTAGTCTCTTAGCGTTCCGAGTAGCAAGGCTGACTTGAGCTTACGAGATCGTGAAAGAATCGTGAGTAAGTTGTCAAGTTGAGCACGAAGTCTTGTCAGATTATCCAGGTCCGTGACAAGTGGTATCAGAGCAGGTTGATCGTAAGAGAATGACGAATGAAGGAGACGTTATCGGTGCTAGCACCACCAATGTCCGCACGGATGGAGGAAAGAAGAATAAGAAAGGGAAGAAGCAGCAGAAGGGAAATGAAGGGATTCTGCCCGAGCCCACACCAAGCGAGGTGCAAACATCTCACCCACCACAATTGTCGATTGAAGTGACGAAGAGACCAAGTGAGAATGTCGTAGATGTTACTGCCAGAGAAGAGTGGATTGCAAGGGTAGAAATTGCAAGGCAGGCCGTTAAGATCTTAGGCCGGCGCTTGAATAGGGCGGACAGCAAATTCAAAACCCTTGAAGACCTCACCCTTGAGGATAATGACAACATCCAAAAGGAGTTGGAGGCACACCAGCGGGCCGAGTTCGAGACGAAATAGGCCATTACTTCCTTAGAGTTCAGGCTTATGGAAGCACTCGGCGCGATTGAGTCGTTTAAGGCCGAAGTGGAAGCACTCAAGGAAGACAGGGAGGTTGGTGGATCCACATAACCTTACCGGGAAAGGGAGGCCAGAGTCGAGGCTCCCAGGCCACCTATTTTCAAAGGCGTCCGCGACGCACAGGAGGTGGAGAAATTCCTATGGCACTTGGAGAATTACTTCAAGTGTAATCGGGTGCGAAGTGATGTGAACAAGATCAACACTGCTGTGTTGTATCTTTCAGAGATGTCCATGCTATGGTGGACGCGTAAAGAGTCCAACATCAAGAAGGGGACAGCACTATGAACACGTGGGAGCAATTCTACGAGGAGTTCAAGAAGGCGTTCTTCCCTTACTACGTCATCTATGAGGCAAAGCGCAAGTTTAGAGAGTTAAATCAAAAGGGTAGCGTACGCGCGTATGTGCGGGAGTTCAGCACCCTTACGCTTCAGATTTCCAACCTCACGGATGAAGATATGTTGTTCCACTTACTGGATGGGCTGCAAAGTTGGGACAGAACGGAGTTGGAGCGGCGACAGGTAGGGACTATTGATGTAGCCATCACGCAGGCCTTAGCCTTGAAAGACTTCAGGCAGGAGAAGTCTCACAGTGCCGAGGAGGATGCCGAGAAAGGTAGCCATGATGATAGTGGGGAAGATTGTGGAGAAGGCGAGGAGCAACGACCACAACCCAAGAGGCGAGGCGGGTAGCAACGGCCTCACATGCGTGACACCTACAGGTCCAACGACATGAAATCCAGAGATCGTGGCAACACAGTGAGGAAACAGTTTGCCAAGGGAGATGGTTGCTACATATGCAGTGGGCCGCATAGTTATGCAAAGTGCCCTGAACTGAAGAGTCTTGGTGTTATCCTCCGAGAGCGGAAGGAAAAGGAAGCCCAAGAAGAAGATGAAGTTGAGGAGACTAAGCAGT
>CM067870.1:16941557-16974057 GCA_034621305.1 Solanum pimpinellifolium | reverse complement strand
CCAAATGCGTCGTCATCTAATTAGTGATGCGCATGAATGGATTAACGAGATTCCCACTGTCCCTGTCTACTATCCAGCGAAACCACAGCCAAGGGAACGGGCTTGGCAGAATCAGCGGGGAAAGAAGACCCTGTTGAACTTGACTCTAGTCTGACTTTGTGAAATGACTTGAGAGGTGTAGTATAAGTGGGAGCAGAAAGGCGAAAGTGAAATACCACTACTTTTAACGTTATTTTACTTATTCCATGAATCGGAAGCGGGGCACTGCCCCTTTTTTTGGATCCAAGGCTCACTTCACGGGTCGATACGGGCGGGAAGACATTGTCAGGTTGCGAGTTTTGCTGGAGTGGCACATCTATTAATAGATAACGCAGGTGTCCTAAGATGATCTCAACGAGAACAAAAATCTCGTATGGAGCAGAAGGGTAAAAGATCGTTTGTTTCTGATTTCCAGTATGAATACGAATCGTGAAAGCGTGTCCTACGATCCTTTTGACCTTCGGAATTCGAAGCTAGAGGTGTCAGAAAAGTTACCACAGGGATAACTGGCTTGTGGCAGCCAAGAGTTCATAGCGACGTTGCTTTTTTATCCTTCGATGTCGGCTCTTCCTATCATTGTGAAATAGAATTCACCAAGTGTTGGATTGTTCACCCACCAATAGGGAACGTAAGCTGGGTTTAGACAGTCGTGAGACAGATTAGTTTTACCCTACTGATGACAGTGTCTCAATAGAAATTCAACCTAGTACGAGAGGAACCGTTGATTCACACAATTGGCCATCGCGCTTCGTTGAAAATCCAAAGGCGCGAAGCTACAGTGTGCTGGATTATGACTGAACGCCTCAAAGTAAGAATCCGGGCTAGAAGTGACGCATGAGCCCGCCGTCCGCTTGCCGATCCGTAGTAGGGGCCTATGGCCCCCAAGGCACGTGTCGTTGGCTAAGTCACCGAGACGGAAGCATCGCGGTGACCGCCTTGAAGTACAAATTCCATCGAGCGGTGGGTAGAATCCTTTGTAGACGACTTAAATACGCGACGGGGTATTGTATGTGGAAGAGTGGCCTTGCTGCCACGATCCATTAAGATTCAGCCCTTTGTCGCTTCGATTCGTTCCCCCACACCCCCCTCCCCCAAAATCAAATCCAATCATTTCTAACTTTTCAAATGAGAGGTTCGCGTGCTGCCTGCATCCTTGGAAAGGGAAAAAATAACTGAGTGTTGAAATATAAGTATCGGAAGTAACATGGCACGTGAAGTTCTCTAGTCTGCCACTAAGTGTTGAGCTATACGTTCTTAGCCCCATTGCGAGTTTTTCGTGACGTTGAGTTCATTTATCAATCCTAAAGACATGTTAAGCGACTAATGACATGTCACTATAAGAGGTTTTTGGGATGTCGGGTGCGATTATTAAAGCCAAGTTAGATGTCAAGGGGCAAATGGGTCTGCATACGCACCACGTCCGCGGCTAGGCGACATCTGCCAAGGCCTGCGCAGAACAGGAGTGGATTGAAAACTACGCCCTTGGACGGCAAACACGGTCGAACGATGACGAGCATGGCATGGCATCACCGGCCTTTGGCAGCACGCACGGTCGGACGACGTCGGGTGTGGCATGACATCACCGCCCTTTGACAGCACACACGGTCGGTAACGTCGGGCGTGGCATGACATCACCGCCCTTGGACAGCACACACGGTCGTCAACATCGGGCGTGGCATGACATCGCTGCCATTGGACAGCACACACGGTCGGACGACGTAGGGCGTGACATGCCATCATCGCCTTTGGGCAGCACACACGGTCAAACGACGTCGGGCGTGGCATGCCATCATAGCCCTTGGATGGTAAAAATGGTCAAATGACGTCAGGCATGGCATGCCACCATCGCCTTTGGGAAGCACACACGGTCGAACGACGTCGGGCGTTGTATGCCATCATCGCCTTTGGGCAGCAGACACGGTCGGACGATGTCGGGCGTGGCATGACATCACCGCCCTTGGACAGCACACACGGTCGACAACGTCGGGCGTGGCATGATGACATCACTACCCTTGGACTGCACACCTGGTCGGCAACGTCGGGCGTGGCATGACATCACCGCCCTTGGACTACACACCAGTCGGCAACGTCGGGCGTGACAAGACATCACCGCCCTTGGACAGCACAGAAGGTCGTCAACGTCGGGTGTGGCATGACATCACCGCCCTTGGACTGCACACACGGTCGGCAACGTCGGGCGTGGCATGACATCGCCGCCATTGGACAATACACACGATCGGACGACGTCAGGCGTGGCATGCCATCATCGCCTTAAGGAAGCACACCCGGTTGAACGACGTCGGGTGTGTCATGCCATCATAGCCCCTGGACGACAAATACCGTCGAACGACGTCAGGTGTGGCATGCCATCATCGCCCTTGGGCAACGGTTGAACGATGTCGGGCGTAGCATGCCATCATATCCCTTGAACGGCAAACACGGTCGAACGACGTCAGGCGTGACATGCCATCTCCACCTTTGGACAGCACACAGTCGAACGACGTCGGGCATGGCATGCCATCATCGCCTTTGTCTAGCACACACAGTCGAACAACGTCGGGCGTGGCATGCTATCATCGCCTTTGGACTAGCTGACACAGTCAGACGGCGTCGGGCATGGCATGCCTTCATCTCCCTTGGATGGAAAACATGGTCGAACGACGTCGGGCGTGGCATGTCATCATTGCCTTTGGGCAGCACAGACGGTCGGACAGCATCGGGCGTTGCATGCCATCATTGCCTTTGGCCAGCACACACAGTCGAATGACGTCGGGCATGGAATGCCATCATCGCCTTTGGGCAGCACCCACGGTCAGACGACGTCGAGCGTGGCATGACATCACTGCCCTTAGACAAAACACACGGTCGGCAACGTCGGGCATGGCATGATGACATAAACGCCCTTGAAGAGCACACACCCTCGGCAACGTCGTGTGTGGCATGGCATCACCGCTCTTGGACTGCACACACGGTCGGCAACGTCGGGCGTGGCATGACATCACCACCCTTAGACAGCACACATGGTCGTCTACGTCAGGCGTGGCGTGACATTACCGCCCTTGGACTGCACACACGGTCGGCAACGTCGGGCGTGGCATGACATCGCCCTTGGAAAGCACATACGGTCATCAACGTCGGCGTGGCATGACATCACCTCCTTTGGACAGCACACACGGTCGAACGTCAGGCGTGACATGCCATCACTTCTTTTGGACGGCACACACGGTCGAACGACGTCGGGCGTGGCATGCTATGATCGCCTTTGGACAGCGCACACAGTCGAACGACGTTGGGCGTGGCATGTCATCATAGCCATTGGATGGCAAACTCGGTAAAACGACGTTAGGTGTGGCATGCCATCATCGCCTTTGGGCAGCACAAACGGTCAAACGACGTCGGGCGTGGCATGCCATCATCGCCTTTGGGTAGCACAGAAGGTCGGACGGCGTCGGGCGTTGCATGCCATCATCGCCTTTGGCCAGCACACACAGTCGAACGACGTCAGGCGTGGCATGCCATCATCGCCTTTGGGCAGCACACACGGTCGAACGACGTTGGGCGTGGCATGCCATCATCGCCTCTAGGCAGCACACACGGTCGAACGAAGTTGGGCGTGGCATGCCATCATCGCCTTTGGACAAGCTGACACAGTCGGACGGCGTCGGGCGTGGCATGCCATCATGTCCCTTGGACGGCAAACACGGTCGAACAACATCAGGCGTGGCATGCAATCACTCCTTTGGGCAGCACAGACAGTCGAACGGCGTCGGGCGTGGCATCCCATCATCGCCTTTAGGCAGCACAGACGGTCGGACGGCGTCGGGCGTTGCATGCCATCATCTCCCTTGGACAGCACAGACGATCGGCCGTCGTTGGGCGTGCCATGCCATCATAGCTCTTGGATAGCACACACGGTCGGACGGCGTCGGGCGTGGCATGCAATCATCGCCTTTGGACAGCGCAGACGGTCAGCCGTCGTCGGGCGTGGCATGCCATCATAGCCCTTGGACAGCACACACGGTCGGACGGCGTCGGGCGCTACATGCCATCATCGCCCTTGGACTAGCACAGATGGTCTGCCATCGTCAGGCGTGGCATGACATCATAGCCCTTGGAAAGCACAAATGGTCGGCAATCGTCGGACGTGCGCGCGCACAACTGTCGGTTGTGGCCTGCCCGCATCGGTCGTGGCTTGCGTGACATTGTTTGAGTTCTTAACAAAACATGCGGATGTTCATGCCGTACATAAATCAAAGGATTTTGAAACAACCTCCATGCATAACAAACCTATTCATCTACTTTCCATAATCTATTCTCAAACGTTTCTGCCTAACGTGGCTCTTTTGCATCATTTTCATTACTGTTACGGTTCGTACAATATTGAAACATCTTTTATTTGTTCAAATATATATATTATCATTATTTTAACATGTATAGAAGTGTTTTCGAGCATTTCAATATTTTTCCGACTTTTAATCATTATTTTATAATTTATTTTTATGCTTTTTTATTTTTTACGTCTCATTTTAAAAAATAAAGTTTATTTAATTTTTTATTCTAAGGTTCCCATATTTATTTGTGAATTTTCGGAGTTGATTTCATATTTTTTCGATATTTTCCCTATTTTTTATTAATTTATTACTAATTTTTCAGAATTTTAAAAAAAAATAAAAAAAAAATGTTGAAATTTTTTCTTTTTATATATATTAAGGTCATTTATGAAAGATGATGTGTGTTTGTACCTTAGAACGTGCATATTTGGATTGTACATTTCCATAAAGATTCCCTGGAAAATCCATGTCTACTCCTGTCACATGGGTAAAACTTTTTGAAGCATATACAAGGGGGTAGAGGTGTTAAAGCCAGACTGAGGCACAGGCAGGCAGATGACATAGGCGTCCCATGGGCTTAGCAGGCGTGCTGCATAGGCGCTTGATGGCACTCATGGCTTGTCCGTGCTACGCTGTTGGGCGTTTATAAAAACACGTCGGCGACATCGATGGGTCGAATGAGGCAAAGGCAGGCGGATGTCGAGGGCGTCTACAAAAACATGCTAGCAACGTTTGCGAGGCGGCTGAGGCGAAGGCAGGCGGACGTCGATGGAGTCCTGTGGGCTTAGAAGGCGTGCTACGTGGGCGCTTGACGGCATGCATGGCTCGTCCGTGCTGTGCCGCTGGGCGTCAACAAAAACATGCCAGCGACGTCTGTGGGGAAACTGAGGCAAAAGCAGGCGGACGTCAAGGGCGTCCTTGTGGTGTTAGTAGGCATGCTGCATAGGCGCTCGATGGCATACATGGCTCGTCTGTGCTACGCCGTTGGGAGCTCGCAAAAACATTCCGACGACGTCGGCCGTGGCATGACATCACCTCCCTTGGACAGCACACACAGTCGACAATGTCGGGCGTGGCATGAAGACATCACCGCCCTTGGACAGCACACACGGTCAGCAACGTCGAGCGTGGCATGACATCACCGCCCTTGGACTGCACACACGGTCGGCAACGTCAGGCGTGGCATGACATCACGACCCTTTGATAGCACACACGACCGTCAACGTCGGGCGTGGCATGACATCGCCACCATTGGACAGCACACACGGTCGGACGACATCGGGCGTGGCATGACATCACCGCCCTTGGACAGCACACACGGTCGTCAACGTCGGGCGTGGGATGACATTACAACACTTGGACTGCACACACGGTCGGCAACATCGGGTGTGGCATGACATATGTGCCCTTGGACAGCACACACGGTCAGCATCGTCGGGTGATGCATGACATCACTGCCTTTGGACAGCACACACGGTCGAACAACATAAGGCGTGGCATGCAATCATCGCCTTTTGGGAAGCACACACGGTCGAACGACGTCGGGTGTGGCATGCCATCATAGCCCTTGGACGACAAACACCGTCTAACAACGTAAGGCGTGGCATGCCATCATCGCCTTTGCGCAGCAGAAACGGTCGAACAATGTTGGGCGTTGCATGACATCATAGCCCTTGGACGGCAAACACGGTCGAACGATGTCAGGCGTGACATGCCATCACCGCCTTTGGACAACACACACAGTCGAACGACGTCGGTCAAGGCATGCCATCATCGCCTTTGGGCAGCACACACCGTCGAACGACGGCGGGCGTGGCATGCCATAATTGCCTTTGGATAGCACACACGGTCGGCAACGTCAGGACTGACATAACATCACCGCCCTTGGACAACAAACAAGGTCGGCAACGTCGGGAGTGGCATGACATCACTGCCCTTGGACAGCACACACGGTCAGCAACGTCGGGCGTGGCATGATGACATCACCGCCTTTGGACAGCACACACGCTCGGCAACGTTGGGCGTGGTATAACATCACCACCCTTGGACTGCACACACGGTCGAACGACGTCGGGCGTGGCATGCAATCATCGCCTAGGCAGCTCAGACAGTCGGACTGCATCGAGCGTGGCATCCATCCTCGCCCTTGGACGAAAAACTTGGTCGAACAACGTCGGGCGTGGCATTCCATCATCGCCTTATGGCAGCACAAACGGTCGGACGGTGTCGGGCCTTGCATGCCATCATCGCCTTTGGCCATCACATACAGTCGAATGACGTTGGGCGTGGCATGCAATCATTGCCTTTGGGCAGCACACACGGTCGAACGACGTCGGGCGTGGCATGCCATCATCTCCTTTGGGCAACACACACGGTCGAACAACGTCGGGCGTGGCATGCCATCATCGCCTTTGGACAACACACACGGTCGGCAACGTCGGGCGTGGCATGACATTACCGCCCTTTGACTGCACACACGGTCGGCAACGTCGAGCGTGGCATGACATCACCGCCCTTGGACAGCACACACAGTCAGCAACGTCGGGCGTGGCATGACATCGCCGCCTTATTACAAGACACACGGTCGGACGTCAGGCGTGACATGCCATCACCGCCTTTGGACAGCACACACGGTCGAACGATGTCGGGCAAGGCATGTCATGATCGCCTTTGGGCAGCACAGACGGTCGAACGACGTTGGGCGTGGCATGCGATCATTGCCTTTGGACTAGCTGACGCAGTTGGACGGCGTCAGGCGTGGCATACCATCATCTCCCTTGGACGGCAAGGATGGTCGAACGACGTCGGGCGATGCATGCCATCGTTGCCTTTGGGCATCACAAACGGTTGGACAACATCGGGCGTTGCATGACATCATCGCCTTTGGCCAGCACACACAGTTGAACGATGTCAGGCATGGCATGCCATCATCGCCTTTGGACAGAACACACGGTCGGATGACGTCGGGTGTGGTATGCCATCATTGACTTTGGGCAGCACACATGGTCGAACGATGTCGGCTGTGGCATGCCATCATCGCCTTTGGGCAGCACAAACGGTCAAACGACGCGGGCGTGGCATGCCATCATCGCCTTTGGGCAGCACAGACGGTCGAACGGCGTCAGACGTGGCATGCCATCATCGCCTTTGGGTAGCACACATCAAACGACGTCGGGCGTGGCATGACATTATCGCCTTTGGAAAGCACACACGGTCGAACGACGTCGGGCGTGGCATGCCATCATCGACTTTGGGCAGCACAAACGGTCGAATGACATCTTACGTGGCATGCCATCATCGCCTTTGGAAAGCACAACAGTCGAACGACGTCAGGCGTGGCCTGCCATCATCGCCTTTGGACTAGGTGACATAGTCGAACGACATCGGACGTGGCATGCCATCATCGCACTTGGACGGCAAACACGGTTGATCGACATCGAGCGTGGCATGTCATCATCGCCTTTGGGAAGCACAGAAAGTTGAACGGTGTCGGGCGTGGCATGCCATCATCGCCCTTGGGCAGCATAGACGGTCGGGCGTCGCATGCCATCATCGTTCTTGGACAGCACAGACGGTCGGCCGTCGTCGGGCGTGGCATGCCATCATCGCCTTAGGACAACACAGACGGTCGGCCATCGTCGGGCGTGGCATGCCATCATAGCCTTTGGACAGCACACACGGTCGGACGACATCGGGCGTGGCATGCCATCATCGCCCTTGGACCAGCACAGACGGTCGCCCATTTTCGGGCGTGGCATGCCATCATAGCCCTTGGACAGCACATACGATCGGCCATTGTCGGACGTGCCTGCACAGAACGGTCGGCAGTGGCCTTCCCGCATCGGTCGTGGCTTGCGCGACATCGTTCGAGTTCTATACAAAACATGCGGATGTTCATGTCATACATAAATCAAAGGATTTCTAAACAACCTCCATTCATAACAAACATATTCATCTACTTTCCTTTATCTATTCTCTAACGTTTCCACCTAACGTGGCTCTTTCGCATCATTTTCATTTCTTTTACGATTTGTACGATATTGAAAAATCTTTTATTTGTGCAAATATATATTGTATCATTAATTTAACATGTTTAGAAGTGTTTTCGAGCATTTCTGTATATTTCTGACTTTTAATCATTATTTTATAATTTATTTTTATGCTTTTTTATTTTTTACGTCTTCTTTTAAGAAATAAAATTTATTAAATTTTTTATTTTAAGGTTCCCATATTTATTTGTGAATTTTCGGAGTTGATTTCATATTTTTTCGATATTTTCCCTATTTTTTATTAATTTATTACTAATTTTTCGGAATCTAGGTTGGTCAGATGTCGGATTCCTGTGTTGCATACCTAATGCCTAGGAATTGTGCACGTGCAAACGATCGTCTTTCGCCCCTCGCATCCCATGCGCGGGGTGAACCCAAATGGAAGCACTCAAGGAAGATGCGCGGGGTGAACCCAAAAGACGCTCTCGCGTTCCACTACTTCCCTCGCTTCGTCGTGCGATGGCCTGGTCCGTGAGCGGCGCCTCAAATTCTATGATACGGTAGACGCAGTGGGCATGGGGCCTTCACCAGTTTCTTTCTGCCCAAAACAAATGCTCCTTCCGAATGACTGCCGCACTCGCCTAGGACCCGACCGTGCCCGAAAGGGCGCGCCGGGCTCATACGGCGCGCGGTGTCATTGAGGAATGCTACCTGGTTGATCCTGCCAGTAGTCATATGCTTGTCTCAAAGATTAAGCCATGCATGTGTAAGAACAAATTCAGACTGTGAAACTGTGAATGACTCATTAAATCAGTTATAGTTTGTTTGATGGTATCTACTACTAAGATAACCGTAGTAATTCTAGAGCTAATACATGCAAAAAAACCCCAACTTTTGGAAGGGATGCATTTATTAGATAAAAGGTCGACACTGGCTCTGCTCATTGCTGCGATGATTCATGATAACTCGATGGATCACACGACCATCGTGCCGGTGACGCATCATTTAAATTTCTGCCCTATCAAGTTTCGATGGTAGGATAGTGGCCTACCATGGTTGTGACGGGTCACAGAGAATTAGGGTTCGATTCCGGAGAGGGAGCCTGAGAAACGGCTACCACATCCAAGGAAGGTAGCAGGCGCGCAAATTACCTTGCAAAGAAGGCATCGGCGTCATCGCACGACATCTCATGTGGGGCGGTGGGGTGGATTTCGGGCGTGCATTTACAGAGCTATTCACGTACGGCGCATAAGTGGTATTAAGCATGTGTGGTTAGGTTGGATCCCTACTTCGAGCAGCGACGTCCTAAATCGCATGCCAATTCCGTGGCGGATGAAGCGCAATCTAGGATGGTCGGATGTCGGATTCCTTTGTTGCATACCTAATGCCTAGGAATTGTGCACGTGCAAATGGTCGCCTTTCGCCCCTCGCATCCCATGCGCGGGGTGAACCCAAAGGGAAGAACTCAAGGAAGATAGGGAGGTTGGTGGATCCACATCACTTGACCGGGAAAGGGAGGCGAGAGTTGAGGCTCCCAGGCCACCTATGTTCAAAGGCGTCCGCGACACACAGAAGGTGGAGAATAACCTATGGTACTTGGAGAATTACTTCGAGTGTAATCGGGTACGAAGTGATGTGAACAAGATCAACGCTGCTGTGTTGTATCTTTTGGAGATGCCCATGCTATGGTGGAGGCGTAAAGAGTTCGACATCAAGAAGGGGACATGCACTATGAACACGTGGGAGCAATTCCGCGACGAGTTCAATAAGGCGTTCTCCCTAACAACCTCATTTATGAGGCAAAGCGCAAGTTTAGGGAGTTAAAGCAAAAGCGGAGCATACGCGCGTATGTGCGGGAGTTCACATCCCTTACGCTTCAGATTCCCAACCTCATGGATGAAGATATGTTGTTCCATTTCCTAGATGGGCTGCAAAGTTGGGCAAGAACGGAGTTGGAGTGGCGACAAATCGGGACTATTGATGAAGCCATCACGTAGGCTGAAGGCTTGACAGACTTCAGGAAGGAGAAGTCTCACAGTGCCGAGGAGGACGACGAGGAAGGTAGTCATTATGATAGTGGGGAAGATTGTGGCGAAGGCGAGGAGCAACGGCCACAACCCAAGAGGCGAGGCGAGGAGCAACGGCCTCACAGGCGTGAAACCTATAGGTCCAACGACAAGAAATCCGGAGATCGTTGCAACACGGTGAGGAAATAGGTTGCCAAGGGAGATTGTTGCTACATATGCAGCTGGGCGCATAGTTATGCAAAGTGCCATGAACTGAAGAGTCTTGGTGCTATCCTACGAGAGCGGAAGGAAAAGTAAGCCCAAGAAGAAGATGAAGTCAAGGAGACTAAGCAGTTGGGCTTGATAAGTCTATGCGGAGCTGTCACCAAGAAACCATCAAAGACGCCAAGGCAAGAGAAGCCAAGGCAAACGAAGCCGAAGCATGCGGAGCAGGGGCTTGCTATGTCTAAGGCATGCGCTCAATGTGTCGACATCACGATCAATGGGAAACTTGCTCGTGTGTTGGTTTACAATGGTGCAGAGGCCAAGACGGCAGCAACGAGGTTGGGGTTGCATTATAGTCCAACCAACATCCAACTCAAGACGGTCAATGCACCACCAACTCCTATGGATGGAGTTGCGCACGGAGTGAGCATCACGATAAGCGACTGGCAAGGAAAAACCAAGTTCATCGTCGCTCCCTTAGATATCTATGATATTATTCTTGGGCAGGAGTTCTTCCAGCAGTGTCATACTATGATCGAACCTTATCTCCAACAATTGATGATCATGGAGAAAGGAGGAAAATGTATGGTTCCCATGGAAAAGGCACAGAAGATGGAGGGACAAATCCAGCTGACGGCCATGAAGCTCGAGAGGGTCGACATGAAGTTAACATCAGCAGCAACCATTGCAAGTTTGGGAGAAGACAATGATGCTGAAAAGTCCTTGCCACCGCGCACGAAGAGGGTTCCAAAAAGGAACACTGCCGTGATGAAAAAGAAATCGCTGAGGCACTTGCATCCTATGAAGGAGGAAGTTTGAAAGATCGAGCAATCGCTGAAGAGGCTACTCGAGGGGATTGACCCAGTACGCGAGTTGATCAGCACAGACCGGCGGACGGTGTCGGGCGTTGCATGCCATCATCGCCTTTGGCCAGCACACACAGTCGAACGACGTCGGGTGTGGCATGCCATCATCACCTTTGGGTAGCACAGACGGTCGAACGACGTCGGGTGTGGCATGCCATCATTGCCTTTGGGCAGCACACACGGTCGAACGACATCGGGAGGGGCATGCCATCATCGCCTCTAGGCAGCACACACGGTCGAACGATGTCGGGCGTTGCATGCCATCATCGCCTTTGGACTAGCTAACACAGTCCGGCGGCATCGGGCGTGGCATGCCATCATCGCCCTTGGACGGCAAACAGAGTCGAACGACGTCGAGCGTCGCATGCAATCATCGCCTTTGGGAAGCACAGACAGTCGAACGACGTCGGGCTTGGCATGCCATCATCGCCCTTGGGCAGCACAGATGGTCGGATGGCGTCAGGTGTCGCATGCCATCATCGCCCTTGGACAGCACAGACGGTTGGCTGTCGTCGTGCGTGCCATGCCATCATAGACCTTGGTTAGAACACACGGTCAGACGGCGTAGGGCGTGGCATGTTATCATCGCCTTTGGACAGCACAGACGGTCGGCCGTTGTCGGGCGTGGCATGCTATCATAGCCCTTGGACAACACACACGGTCGGACGGCGTCGGGCGCTGCATGCCATCATCGCCCTTGGACCGGCACAGACGCTCGACCATCGTCGGGCGTGGCATGCCATCATAGCCCTTGGACAGCACAAACGGTCGGCCGTCCTCGGAAGTGCCTGCACCCAACGGTCTGCCGTTGCCTGCCCGCATCGGTCGTGGCTTGCGTGACATTGTTCGAGTTCTAAACAAAACATTCGAATGTTCATGCCGTACATAAATCAAAGGATTTTGAAACAACCGCCATGCATAACAAATATATTCATCTACTTTCCATTATCTATTCTCTAACGTTCCCGCCTAACGTGGCTCTTTCGTATCATTTCCATTACTTTTACGGTTCGTACGATATTGAAACATCTTTTACTTGTGCAAATATATATATTATCATTAATTTAACATGTTTAGAAGTGTTTTCGAGCATTTCCATATTTTTCTGACTTTTAATCATTATTTTATAATTTATTTTTACGCTTTTATATTTTTTACGTCTCATTTTAAAAAATAAAGTTTACTAACTTTTTTATTTTAAGGTTCCCATATTTATTTGTGAATTTTTGGAGTTGATTTCATATTTGGTCTATATTTTTCCTATTTCTTATTAATTTATATCTAATTTTTTGGAATTTATGTAAGATAATGTGTGTTTGTACCTTAGAACGTGCATATTTGGATTGTACATTTCCATTATTATTCTCTGGAAAATCCATGTCTACTTTTGTCACATGGGTAAAACTTTTTTAAGCATATATAAAGGGGTAGAGGTGTTAAAGGCAGACTGAGGCGCAGGCAGGTAGACGTCATAGGCGTCCCGTGGTCTTAGAAGGCGTGTTGCGTGGGCGCTTGATGGCATGCATGGATTGTCCGTGCTACGATGTTGGGCGTTTATATAAACACGTCGGCGACGTCGATGGGTCGAGTGAGGCAAAGGCAGGCGGACGTCGAGGGCGTACTGTGGGATTTGTAGGCGTGCTGCGTGGGCGCTTGATGGCATGCGTGGCTCATCCGTGATACGTCATTGGGCGTCTACAAAAACATGCTAGCGACGTTTGCGGGGAAACTAAGGCAAAAGCAGGCAGACGTCAAGGGCGTCCTGTGGGTTTAGTAGGCGTGCTGCGTGGGCGCTTGATGGCATGCATGGCTTGTCCATCCTAAGCCGTTGGGAGCTTGCAAAAACATACCAACAACGTCGGGCGTGGCATGACATATCCGCCCTTGGACAGCACACACGGTCGGCAACATCGGGCGTGGCATGAAGACATCACCGCCCTTGGACAATACACGTGGTCGGCAACGTCGGGCATGGCATGACATCACCGCCCTTGGACTGCACACGCGGTCGGCAACATCGGGCATGGTATGACATCACCGCCCTTGGACAGTACACACGGTCGTCAACGTCGGGCGTGGCATGACATTACCGCCCTTGGACTACACACACGGTCGGCAACGTCGGGCGTGGCATGACACCACTGCCCTTGGACAGCACACACGGTCGGCAACGTTGGGCGTGGCATAACATCGCCACCCTTGGAAAGCACACACGGTCGGCAACGTCGGTCAAGGCATGCCATCATCGCTGTTGGACGGCAAACATGGTCGAACGACTTTGGGCATGTCATGCCATCATCCCCTTTGGGCAGCATAGACGGTCGGACGACGTTGGGCGTTGCATGCCATCATCGCCTTTGTCCGGCACACACAGTCGAACGACGTCACGCGTGGCATGCTTTGATCGCCTTTTGGCAGCACACACGGTCGAACGACGTCGAGCGTGGCATGCAATCATCGCCTTTGGGCAGCACACACGGTCCAACAATTTCGGGCGTGGCATGCCATAATCGCCTCTGGGCAGCACACACGGTCGAACGACGTTAGGCGTGGCATGACATCACCGCCCTTGGACTGCACACACGGTCGGCAACGTCGGGCGTGATATGACATCACCGCCCTTGGACTGCACACACGGTTATCAGGCGTGTCATGACATCACCGCCCTTGGACAGCACAGAAGGTCGGCAACGTCGGGCGTGGCATGACATCACCGCCCTTGGACAGCACACACGGTCGGCAACGTCGGGCGTGGCATGATGACATCACCGCCCTTGGACAACACACACGCTCGGTAACGTCGTGTGTGGCATGACATCACCGCCCTTGGACTACACGCAAGATCGCCAACGTCGGGCATGGAATGACATCACCGCCCTTGGACAGCACACACGGTTGTCAACCTTAGGTGTGGCGTGACATTATCGCCCTTGGACTACACACACGGTCGGCAACGTCGGGCGTGGCATGACATCACCAGCCTTGGACAGCACACACGGTCAGACGTTAGGCGTGACATGCCATCACCACCTTTGAAAAGCACACACAGTCCAACGACGTCGGGCGTGGCATGCCATCGTCTCCTTTGGGAAGCACACACGGTCGAACGACGTCGGGCGTGGCATGCCATCATAGCCCTTGGACGGCAAATACGGTCAAACGACAGGCTTGGCATGCCATCTTCGCCTTTGGCAGCACAAATGGTCGAACGACATCGGGCGTGGCATGAAACCATAGCCCTTGGACGGCAAACACGGTCGAACGACGTCAGGCGTGACATGCCATCACCGCCATTGGACAGCACATATGGTCAAACAAGGTCGGGTGTGGCATTCCATCATCGTCATTGGGCAGCACAAACGGTCGCACGACGTCAGGCGTGGCATGCCATCATCGCCTTTGGGCAGCACATACGGTCCAACGACGTCGGGCATGGCATGCCATCATCGACTTTGGGCAGCACACACGCTTGAACGACGTCAAGTGTGGCATGCCATCATCGCCTTTGGGCAGCACAAACGGTCAAACAATGTCGGGCGTGGCATGCCATCATAGCCCTTGGACGGCAAACACGGTCGAACGACGTCAGGCATGACATGCCATCACCGCCTTTGGACAGCACACACGGTCGAACGATGTCGGGTGTGGCATGCCATCATCGCCATTGGGCAGCACAAACGGTCGAACAACGTCGAGCGTGGCATATTATCATCGCCTTTGGGTAGCACACACGATCGAACGACATCGGGCGTGGCATGCCATCGTCGCCTTTGAACAAGATGACACAGTCGGATGGTATCGGGCGTGGCATGCCATCATCGCCCTTGGACAGCAAACATGGTCGAACGACGTCGGGCGTGGCATGCCATCATTGCCTTTGGGCAGCACAGACGGTCGGACGGCATCGGGCGTTGCATGCCATCATCGCTTTTGTCCAGCACACACAGTCCAATGACATCGGCCGTGGCATGCCATCATCGCCTTTGGGCAGCACACACGATCGAATGATGTCAGGCGTTGCATTCCATCATCGCCTTTGGGCAGCAAACACGATTGGACGACGTCGGGCGTGGCATGACATCACCGCCCTTGGACTACGCACACGGTCGGCAACGTTAGGCGTGGCATGATGACATCACCGCCCTTGGGTAGCACACACGGTCGGCAACATCGGGCGTGGCATGACATCACCGCCCTTGGACAACACACACGGTCGGAAACGTCAAGCGTGGCATGACATCACCGCCCTTGGACAGCACACACGGTCGGCAACGTCGGGCGTGGCATGATGACATCACGGCCCTTTGACAGCACACACGCTCGGCAACGTCGAGCGTGGAACGACATCATCCCCCTTTAGACAGCACACACAATCGGACGTCAGGCGTGACATGCCATCACCGCCTTTGGATAACACACACGATCGAACGATGTCCGGCATGGCATGCTATCATCGCCTTTGGGCAACACACACGGTCAAACAACATTGGGCGTGGCATGCCATCATAGCCCTAAGACGGTAAACACGGTGAAACAACGTCAGGCGTGGCATGCCATCATCGCCTTTGGGCAGCACAAACGGTCGAACGACGTCGGGCGTGGCATGCCATCATTGCCCTTGGACGGCAAACACGGTCGAACGACGTCAGGCGTGACATGCCATAACCGCCTTTGGACACTACACACGGTAGAACGAGGTCGGGTGTGGCATTCCATCATCGCCTTTGGGCAGCACAAATGGTTGAACGACGTCGAGCGTGGCATGCAATCATCGCCTTTGGGCAACACACACAGTCGAACGACGTCGGGCGTGGCATGCCATCATCGCCTTTGGATTAGCTGACACAGTCGGAAGGCGTCGGGCGTGACATGCCATCACCGACCTTGGACAACAAACATGGTCGAACGACGTCGGGCGTCGCGTGTCATCATTGCCATTGGGAAGCACAGACGGTCAAACGACGTCGGGCGTGGCATGCCATCATTGCCTTTGGGCAGCACACACGGTTTAATGACGTCGGGCATTGCATGCCATCATCGCCTTTGGCCAGCACACACAGTCGAACGACGTCAAGCGTGGCATGCCATCATCGCCTTTGGGAAGCACACACGGTCGAACGACGTCAGGCATGGCATGCTAGACTTCGCCTTTGGGCAGCACACACGGTTGAATGACGACGGGCATGGCATGCAATCTTCGCCTCTGGGCAGCACAAACGATTAAACGACGTCGGGCGTGGCATGCCATCATCGCCTTTGGACTAGTTGACACAGTTGAACGACATCGGGCGTGGCATGCCATCATCGCCCTTGGACGACAAAAACGGTCGAACGACGTCGGGCGTGGCATGTAATCATCGCCTTTGGGCAGCACAGACAGTCGAATGACGTCGGGCGTGGCATGCCATCATAGCCCTTCGACAGCACACACGGTCAGACGACATCGGGCGATGCATGCCATCATTGCTCTTGGACCAACACAGACGGTCAACAATCATCGGGCGCGACATGCCATCATACCCCTTGGACAGCACACACGGTAGGACGGCATAGGGAACTGCATGCTATCATCGCCCTTGGAACAACACAGAGGATCGGTCATCGTCGGGCGTAACATGCCATCATAGCCCTTGGACATCACAAACGATCGGCCGTCGTCGGACGTGCCTGCACACAACGGTCGACCGTGGCTTGCCCGCATCGGTCGTGGCTTGCGTGACATTGTCGAGTTCTAAACAAAACATGCGGATGTTCATGCCGTACATAAATCAAAGGATTTTGAAATAACCTCCATGCATAACAAACATATACATCTACTTTCCATTATCTATTCTCTAACGTTTCCGCTTAACGTGGCTATTTCGCATCATTTTCATTACTTTTATGGTTCTTACGATATTAAAACATCTTTTATTTGTGAATATATATATATTATCATTAATTTAACATGTTTAGAAGTGTTTTTGAGCATTTCCATATTTTTCCGACTTTATATCATTATTTTATAATTTATTTTTACGCTTTTTTATTTTTTACGTCTTATTTTAAAAAATAAAGTTTATTAAATTTTTTATTTTAAGGTTCCCATATTTATTTGTGAATTTTCGGAGTTGATTTCATATTTTTCGATATTTTCCCTCTTTTTATTAATTTATTACTAATTTTTTGGAATTTTCAAAAAAAAATGTTGAAAAATATTTTTTATATATATATTAGGGTCATTTATGAAAGATGATGTGAATTTGTACCTTAGAACGTGCATATTTGGGTTGTACATTTCCATTATAATTCT
Source organism: Solanum pimpinellifolium (assembly GCA_034621305.1). Taxonomy (NCBI): domain Eukaryota; kingdom Viridiplantae; phylum Streptophyta; class Magnoliopsida; order Solanales; family Solanaceae; genus Solanum; species Solanum pimpinellifolium. Next base: position 16,956,309 of record CM067870.1, on the reverse strand, counting down.
CTGGAAAATCCATGTCCACTTCCGTCACATGGGTAAAACTTTTTAAGCATATATAAGGGGGTAGAGGTGTTAAAGGCAGACTAAGGCGCAAGCAGGCAGACGACAGAGGCGTCCGTGGGCTTATTAGGCGTGCTGCGTGGGCGCTTGATGGCATGCATGGCTTGTCCGTGCTACGCCGTTGGGAGCTTGTAAAAACATGCCAACGACGTCGGGCGTGGCATGACATCACCGCCCTTGGATAGCACACACGGTCAGCAACGTCAGGCGTGGCATGATGACATCACCGCCCTTGGACAACACACACGGTCGGCAATGTCGGGCGTGGCAAGACATCACCTCCCTTGGACAGCACACACGATCGGTAACTTCGAGCGTGGCATGACATCACCGCCCTTGGACAGCACACACGGTTGTCAACGTCGGGCGTGGCATGCCATCATCGCCTTTGGGCAGCACACACGGTCGAACGACATCGGGCGTGGCATGCCATCATAGCCCTTGGACGGCAAACATGGTTAAACGACGTCAGGCGTGGCATGCCATCATCGCCTTTGGGCAGCACAGACGGTCGAACGACGTCGGGCGTGGCATGCCATCATAGATCTTGGACGACAAACACGGTCAAACGACGTCAAGCGTTGCATGACATCACCGCCCTAGGACAACACACAAGGTCGGCAACGTTGGGCCTGGCATGATGACATCACCGCCTATGGACAGCACACACGCTCGGCAACGTCGGGCTTGGCATGACATCACTGCCCTTGGACTACACACACGGTTGGCAATGTCGAGCGTGGCATGACATCACCGCCCTTGGACAGCACACATGGTCATCAACGTCGGGCGTGGCATGACATTATCGCCCTTGGACTGCAGTCACGGTCGGCAACGTCAGGCATGGCATGACATCGTCGCCTTTGGACAACACACACGGTCGAATGACGTCGGGCGTGGCATGCAATCATCGCCTCTAGGCAGCACACACGGTTGAACGACATCGGGCATGGCATGCCATCATCGTCTTTTGACTAGCTGACACTGTCGGACAGCGTCGGGCGTGGCATGCCATCATCGCCCTTTGACTGCAAACACGATCAAACGACGTCGAGCGTGGCATGCAATCATCGCCTTTGGGAAGCACTGACGGTCGGACGGCGTCGGGCGTGGTATGCCATCATCGCCTTTGGGCAGCACACACAGTCAAACGACGTCGGGCGTGGCATGTCATCATCGCCCTTGGGAAGCACACACGGTTGAACGACGTCGGGCGTGGCATGACATCACCGCCCTTGGACAGCACACACGGTCGTCAATGTCGGGCATGGCATGGCATCACCGCCCTTGGATAGTACACACGGTTAGAAACGTCAAACGAGGCATGACATCGCCGCCTTAAGACAGCACACACGGTCGGACGACGTCGGGCGTGGCATGCCGTCATAGCCATTCGGTAGCACACACGGTCGAACGACGTCGCGCGTGGCATGCCATCATAGCACTTGGATGGCAAACACGGTAGAATGACGTCAGGCGTGGCATGCCATCATCGCCTTTGGGCAGCACAAACGGTCGAACGATGTCGGGCGTGGCATGCCATCATAGCCCTTGGACGGCAAACATGGTCGAATGACGTCAGGCGTGACATGCCATCACCGCCTTTGGACAGCACACACGGTCAAACGACGTCAGGCGTGGCATGCCATCATCGACTTTGCGCAGCACACACGGTCACACGACGTCGGCCGTGGTATGCCATCATCGCCTTTGGGCAGCACAAACGGTCAAACAACGTCGGGCGTGGCATTCCATCATCGCCTTTGTGCAGCACAGGCGGTCGGACGGCGTCGGGCGTGGCATGCAATTATCACCTTTGGGAAGCACATAGTCAAACGACGTCGGGCGTGGCATGCGATCATCGCCTTTGGGAAGCACACACGGTCGAACAACGTCGGGCGTGGCATGCCATCATCGACTTCGGGCAGCAAAAACGATCGAACGACGTCCGGCGTGGCATGTCATCATCATCTTTGGGAAGCACACACGTTCGAACGACGTCTAGCAAGGCGTGTTATCATCGCCTTTGGACTAGGTGACACAGTCGGAAGGCGTCGGGCGTGGCATTCCATCATCGCCCTTGGACGGCAAACACGGTCGAACGACGTCGGGTGTGGCATTCCATCATCGCCTTTGGGTAGCATAGACAGTCTGACAGCATCGGGCGTGGCATGCCATCATCGCCCTTGGGCAGCACAGACGGTCAGACGGCGTCGGGCGTCGCATGCCATCATCGCCCTTGGACAACACAGACGGTCGCCTTATAGCCCTTGGACAGAACACACGGTCGGACGGCGTCGGGAATGGCATGCCATCATCGCCTTTGGATAGCACAGACGGTTGGCCGTCGTCGGGCGTGGCATGCTATCATATCCCTTGGACAGCACACACGGTCGGACGATGTCGGGCGTGGCATGCCATCATCGCCTTTGCACAGCACTGACAGTCGGCCGACGTTGGGCGTGGTATTCCATCATAACCCTTAGACAGCACACACGGTCAGACGGCATAGGGCGTGGCATGCCATCATCTCCCTTGGACAACACACACGGTCGGCAATGTCGGGTGTGACATGACATCACCTCCCTTGGAAAACACACACGGTCGGTAACTTCGAGCGTGGCATGACATCACTGTCCTTGGACAGCACACACGGTTGTCAACGTCAAGCGTGGAATGCCATCATCGCCTTTGGGCAGCACACACGGTCAAACGACGTCGGGCGTGGCATGCAATCATAGCCCTTGGACGGTAAACATGGTTAAACGACGTTGGGCGTGGCATGCCATCATCGCCTTTGGGCAGCACAGACAGTCAAACGCTGCTGGGCGTGGCATGCCATCAGAGTCCTTCGACGGCAAACACGGTCAAACGACGTCAAGCGTTGCATGACATCACCGCCCTTGGACAGCACACAAGGTCAGCAACGTTGGGCGTGGCATGATGACATCACCGTCCTTGGACAGCACACACGCTCGGCAACGTCGGGCTTGGCATGCCATCACCGCCCTTGGACTACACACACGGTTGGCAATGTCGGGCGTGGCATGACATCACCGCCCTTGGACAGCACACATGGTCGTCAACGTCGGGCGTGGCATGACATCACTGCCCTTGGACAACACACACGGTCGGTAACATCGGGCGTGGCATGACATCACTGCCCTTGGACAGCACACATGGTCGTCATCGTCGGGCGTGGCATGACATTACCGCCCTTGGAATGCACACACGGTCGGCAACATCGGGTGTGGCATGACATCAGCGCCCTTGGACAGCATACACAGTCAGCATCGTCGGGCGATGCATGACATCGCCACATTTGGACAGCACACACGGTCAGACGACATCGGACGTGGCATGCAATCATCGCCTTTGGGCATCACACACGGTCGAACGACGTCGGCCGTGGCATGCCATCATAGCCCTTGGACGGCAAACACCGTCTAACGACGTCAGGCGTGGCATGCCATCATCGCCTTTGAGCAGCACAAACGGTCGAACGATGTCGGGTGTTGCATGACATCAAAGCCCTTGGACGACAAACACAGTCGTATGACGTCAGGCGTGACATTCCATCACCGCCTTTGGACAACACACACAGTCGAACGACGTCGGGCATGGCATGCCATCTTCGCCTTAGGGCAGCACACACGGTCGAACGACGTCGGGCGTGGCATGCCATCATCGCCTTTGGACAGCACACACGGTCGGCAACGTCAAGCGTGGCATGACATCACCGCCCTTGGACAACACACACGGTCGTCAACGTCGAGCCTGGCATGATATCACCGCCCTTGGACAGTACACACGGTCGGCAACGTCGGGCGTGGCATGATGACATCACCACCCTTGGACAGCACACACACTCGACAACGTCGGGCTTGGCATGACATCACATCCCTAGGACTGCGCACACGGTTGAACGACGTCGGGCGTGGCATGTAATCATCGCCTTTGGGCAGCACAGACAGTCGGACGACGTCGAGCGTGGCATGCCATCCTCGACCTTGGACGGCAAACATGGTCAAACGACGTCGGGCGTGGCATGCCATCATCGCCTTTGGGCAGCACAAACGGTCGGACGGCGTCGGGCGTTGCATGCGATCATCGCATTTTGCCATCACATACAGTCGAACGACGTCGGGCGTGGCATGCCATCATTGCCTTAGGGCAGCACATACGGTCGAACGACATCGGGCGTGGCATGCCATCATCGCCTTTGGGCAGCACACATAGTCGAACGACGTTGGGCGTGGCATGCCATCATCGCCTTTGGACAACACACACGGTCGGCAACGTCGAGCATGGCATGACATTACCGCCCTTGGACAGCACACACGGTCGGCAACGTAGGGAGTGGCATGACATCACCGCCCTTCGACAGCACACACGGTCGGCAACGTCGGGCGTGGCATAACATTACCGCCCTTGGACAACACACACGGTCAGCAACGTCGGTCGTGGCATGACATCGCCACCTTATTACAACACACACGGTCGGACGTCAGGCGTGAGATGCCATCACCGCCTTTGGACAACACACATGATCGAACGACGTCGGGCGTGGCATGCCATCATCGCCTTCGGGCAGCACATACGGCCGAACAACGTTGGGCTTGGCATGCCATCATAGCCCTTGGACGGCAAACACGGTCAGACGACGTCAGGCGTGGCATGCCATAATTGCCTTTGGACAGCACAAACGGTCGAACGACGCCGGGCTTGGCATGCCATCATCGCCTTTGGGCAGCACAGAAGGTCCGACGGCGTCGGGCGTTGCATGCCATCATCGTCTTTGGCCGGCACACACAGTCGAACGACGTTAGGCGTTGCATGCCATCATCGCCTTTGGACAACACACACGGTCGAACGACGTCGGGCGTGGCATGCCATCATCGCCTTTGGGCAGCACACACGGTCCAACGAAGTTAAGCGTGGCATGCCATCATCGCCTCTGGGCAGCACACATGGTTGAACGACGTTAGGCGTGGCATGCCATCATCGCCTTTGGAGTAGCTGACACAGTCAGACGGCGTCGGGCGTGGTATGCAATCATCGCCTTTGGGAAGCACAGACAGTCGAACAACATCGGGCGTGGCATGCCATCATCGCCGTTGGGCAGCACAGACGGTCGGACGACGTCAAGCATCGCATGCCATCATCGCCCTTGGACAGCACTGACGGTCGACCGTCGTCGGGCGTGCCATGCCATCTTAGCCCTTGGATAGCACACACGGTCGGACGGCGTCGGGTGTGGCATGCCATCATCGCCTTTGGACAGCACAGACGGTCGGCCGTCATCAGGCGTGGCATGCCATCATAGCCCTTGGACAGCACACACGGTCGGACGGTGTCGGGCGCTGTATGCCATTATCGCCCTTGGACCAGCACAGACAGTGGGCCATCGTCGGGCGTGGCATGCCATCATAGCCCTTGGACAACACAAACGGTCGGTCGTTGTCGGACGTGCCTTCACACAATGGTCAGCCGTGGCCTGCCCACATCGGTCGTGCCTTGCATGACATTGTCCGAGTTCTAAAAAAACATGTAGATGTTCATGCCATACATAAAATCAAAGGATTTTTAAACAACCTCCATGCGTACCAAACATATTCATCTACTTTCCTTAATCTATTCTCTAACGTTTCTCCTAACGTGGCTCTTTCACATCATTTTCGTTATTTTTATGGTCCGTACGATATTGAAACATCTTTTATTTGTCTATATATATATTATCATTAATTTAACATGTTTAGAAGTGTTTTCGAGCATTTCCATATTTTTCAGACTTTTAATCATTATTTTATAATTTATTTTTACGCTTTTTTATTTTTGACATCTCATTTTTAAAAAAAAAGTTTATTAAATTTTTAATTTTAAGGTTCCCATATTTATTTGTGAATTTTCGGAGTTGAGGTCATATTTTTTTGGTATTTTCCCTATTTTTTATTAATTTATTACTAATTTTTCTGAATTTTTGAAAAAAATAAAAATAAGAAAATGTTGAAAAATATTTTTTTATATATATTAAGGTCCTTATGAAAGATGATGTGTGTTGAACCTTAGGAGGTGCATATTTGGGTGGTACATTTCCATAAAGATTCTCTGGAAAATCCATGTCTACTCCTGTCACATGGGTAAAAATTTTTTAAACATATATAAGGGGGTAGAGGTGTTAAAGGCAGCCTGAGGCGCAAGCAGGCAGACGACATAGGTGTCCCGTGGGCTTAGCAGGCGTGCTGCGTGGGCGCTTGATGGCATGCATGGCTTGTCCGTGCTACGCCGTTGGGCGTTTATTAAAACACGTCGGCTACGTCGATGGGTCGAGTGAGGCAAAGGCAGGCGTACGTCGAGGGCGTCCTGTGACATTTTTAGGCGTGCTGCGTGGGCGCTTGACGGCATGCATGGCTCGTCCGTGCTACGTCGTTGGGCGTCAATAAAAACATGCTAGCAACGTTTTGCGGGGCGGCAGAGGCGAAGGCAGGCGAACGTCGATGGCGTCCTGTGGGCTTAGTAGGCGTGTTGCGTGGGCACTTGACGACATGCTTGGATCGTCCGTGCTACGCTGTTTGGCATTTACCAAAACACGCACGCGACGTCTGTAGGGTGTTTGAGGCGGTGGTAGGCGGGCGTCCTCTGGGCGTAGTAGGCGTGTTGCGTGGGCGCTTGACGGCATGCATGGCATGTTCGTGCTACGCTGTTGGGCGTCAACAAAAACATGCAAGCGACATCTGCGTGGAAACTGAGGCAAAAGCAGGCGAACGTCAAGGGCGTCATGTGGGCTTAGCAGGCGTGCTGCGTGGGCGCTTGATGGCATGCATGGCTTGTCCATGCTACGCCGTTGGTCATTTATTAAAACACGTCGGCGACGTCGATGGGTCGAGTGAGGCAAAGGCAGGCGTACGTCAAGGGCGTCCTATGACATTTTTAGGCGTGCTGTGTGGGCGCTTGAAGGCATGCATTGCTCACCGTGCTACGCCGTTGGCCGTCAATAAAAATATGCTAGCGATGTTTGCGGGGCGGCTGAGGCGAAGGCAGGCGGACGTCGCTGGCGTCCTGTGGGCTTTGAAGGCGTGCTGCGTAGGCACTTGACGGTATGCATGGCTCATCCATGCTATGCTGTTGGGCGTTTACAAAAACACGCGCGCGACGTCTGCGGGGCGTTTGAGGTGGTGGTAGGCGGACGTCATGGGCGTGGCATGACTTTACCACCTTTGGACAGCACACACGGTCGGACGACGTCGGGCGTGGCATGCCATCATCGCCTTTGGGAAGAACACACGGTCGAACGACGTCGGGCGTGGCATGCCATCATAGCCCTTGGACGGCAAACACGGTCAAACGACGTCAGGCGTGACATGCCATCTTCGCCTTCGGACAGCACACACGGTCGAATGACGTCGGGCATGGCATGCCATCATCGCCTTAGGGCAGCACACACGGTGGAACGACGTCGGGCGTTGCATGCTATCATAGCCTTTCGGCAGCACACGGTTGAACGACGTCGGGCGTTGCTTGCCATCATCGCCTTTGGGCGGCACACACGGTCGGATGACGTAGGGCGTGTCATGACATCACCGCCCTTGGAAAGCACACACGGTTTGAAACGTCGGACGTGGCATGATGACATCACCGCCCTTGGACAGCACACACGGTCGGCAACGTCGAGCTTGGCATGACATCACCGCGCTTGGACAACACACACGGTCGGCAACGTCGAGCTTGGCATGACATCACCTCCCTTGGAAAGTACACAAGGTCTTCAACGTCGGGCGTGGCATGACATCACCGCCCTTGTACTGCACACACGGTCGACAACGTCGGGCGTGGCATGAAATCGCCGCCTTAGGACAACACACACGGTCGAACGACATCGGGCGTGGCATGCCATCATTGCCTTTGGGCAGCACACACGATCGAATGACGTCGAGCGTGTCATGCCATCATAGCTCTTGGACGGCAAACAACGTCGAACGACGTCAGGTGTGGCATGCCATCATCGCCTTTGGGGCAGTACAAACAGTCGAACGATGTCGGGCGTGGCATGCCATCATAGCCCTTAAACGGCAAACACGGTCGAACGACATCAGGAGTGACATGCCATCACCGCCTTTGGACAGCACACACGGTCGAACGACGTCGGGCGTGGCATGCCATCATCTCCTTTGGGCAGCAAAAACAGTCAAACGACGTCGGGCGTGGCATGTCATAATCGCCTTTGGGCAGCACAAACGGTCGAACGACGTCGGGCGTGGCATGTCATAATCCCCTTTGGCCAGCACACACAGTAGAACGACGTTGGGCGTGGCATGCCATCATCGCCTTAGGGCAGCACATACGATCGAACGATGTCGGGCGTTGCATGCCATCATCGCCTTTGGGCAGCACACACAGTCGGACGACGTTGGGCGTGGCATGACATCACTGGCCTTGGACAACACACACGGTCGGCAATGTCGGGCGTGGAATGATGACATCATCGCCCTTGGACAGTACACACGGTCAGCAACGTCGCGCGTGGCATAACATCATCGCCCTTGGACAACACACACGGTTGGCAATGTCGGGCGTGGCATGACATCATCGCCTTTGAACAACACACACGGTCGGTAACGTTGGGCGTGTCATGATGACATCACCTCCCTTGGACAACACACACGCTCGGCAACGTCGGGCGTGGCATCACATCACCGCTCTTGGACTGCACAAACGGTCGGCAACGTCGGGCGTGGCATGACATTATCACCCTTGGACAGCACACACGGTCATCTACGTCGGGCGTGGTGTGACATTACCGCCCTTGGACTACACATACGGTCGACAACGTCGGGCATGGCATGATATCACCGCCCTTGGACAGCACACACGGTCAGCAACGTAGGTCGTGGAATGACATCGCCGCTTTTAGACAGCACACACGGTCAAACGTCAGGCGTGACATGCCATCACCACCTTTGGCCAGCACACATGGTCGAACGACGTCGGGCGTGGCATGCCATCGTCGCCTTTGGGCAGCACACACGGTCAAACGATGTTGGGCGTGGTATGCCATCATAGCCCTTGGACGACAAACACGGTCAAACGACGTCAGGCATAGCATGCCATCATCGCCTTTGGGCAGCACAAACGGTCGAACGACGTCGGGCGTGGCATGTTATCATCGCCTTTGGGCAGCACAGAAGGTCAAACAACGTCGGGCGTGGCATGCCATCATCGTCTTAGGGCAGCACAGACGGTCGGACGGCGTCGGGCGTGGCATGCCATCATCGCCTTTTGGTAGCACACACCGTCGAACGACGTTGGGCGTGGCATGCCATCATCGCCGTTGGGCAGCACACACGGTCGAACTAAGTCGGGCGTGACATGCCATCATTGCCTTTGGGCAGCACACACGGTCGAACGACGTCGGGCGTGGCATGCTATCATCGCCTTTGGGCAACACACACGGTTGAACGACGTCGGGCGTGGCATGCCATCATCGCCTTTGGACTAGCTGATACAGTCGGACGGCCTTGGGCATGGCATGCCATCTTCGCCATTGGATGGCAAACACAGTTGAACGATGTCGGGCGTGGCATACCATCATCGCCTTTGGGCAGCACAGACAGTCGAACAGCGTCTAGCGTGGCATGCCATCATCGCCCTTGGGCAGCACAGACGGTCAGACGGTGTCGGGCGTCACATGAAAGCACAGACGGTCGGCCGTCATCGGGCGTGGCATTCCATCATAGCCCTTGGACAGCACACACGATCGGACGGCGTCGGGCGTGGCATGCCATCATCGCCTTTAGACAGCACAGACGGTCGGCCGTCGTCGGGCGTGCATTCCATCATAGCCCTTGGACAGCACACACAGTCGGACGACTTCGGGCGTGGCATGCCATCATCACCTTTGGACATCATAGACAATCAACCGTCATCTGGCGTGGCATGCCATCATAGCCCTTGGACAGCACATGGTTGGACGGTGTCGGGCGTCGCATGCCATCATCTCCCTATGACAGCACAGACGGTCGGCCGTCGTCGGGCGTGCATGCTATCATAGCCCTTGGACAGGACACACAGTTGGACGACGTCGGGCGTGGCATGCCATCATTACCTTTAGACAGCACAGACAATCGACCGTCATCTGGGGTGGCATGCCATCATCGCCCTTGGACAGCACACATGGTTGAACGGCGTCGGGCGTGGCATGTCACCATCGCCCTTGGACCAGCACAGACGGTCGGTCGTCGTCGGGCGTGGCATGCTATCATAGCCCTTGGACAGCACAAACGGTCAGCCGTCATCTGACGTGCCTGCACACAATGGTCGACCGTGGCCTGCCCGCATCGGTCGTGGCTTGTGCGTCATTGTTCGAGTTCTAAACAAAACATGCGGACGTTCATGTCGTACATAAATCAAAGGATTTTGAAACAACCTACATGAAAAACAAACATATTCATCTACTTCCCATTATCTATTCTCTAACGTTTCCGCCTAGCGTGGCTCTTTCGCATCATTTTCATTACTTTTACGGTTCGTACGATATTGAAACATCTTTTATTTGTGCAAATATATATCTTATCATTAATTTAACATGTTTAGAAGTGTTTTCGAGCATTTCCATATTTTTCCGACTTTTAATCATTATTTTATAATTTACTTTTACGCTTTTTTATTTTTTACATCTCCTTTTAAAAAGTAAAATTTATTAATTTGTTTATTTCAAGGTTCCCATATTTATTTGTGAATTTTTGGAGTTGATTTCATATTTTTTTGATATTTTCCCTATTTTTTTATTAAATTATTACTAATTTTTCAGAAAAAAAATTTAAAAAAATGTTGAAAAATATTTTTTTATATATATATTAAAGTCATTTATGAAAGCTGATGTGTGTTTGTAACTTATAACATGCATATTTGGGTTGTACATTTTCATTATGATTCTTGTGAAAATCCATGTCCACCCATGTCACATGGGTAAAACTTTTTTAAGCATATATAAGGGGGGTAGAGGTGTTGGAGGCAGACTGAGGCGTAGGAAGGCAGGCGGCATAAGCGTCCCATGGGCTTAGCAGGCATGTTGCGTGGGCGCTTGATGGCATGCATGGCTTTTCCGTGCTACGCCGTTGGGCGTTTATAAAAACACGTCGATGTGTCGAGTGAGGCAAAGGCAGGCGGACGTCAAGGGCATCCTGTGGGCTTAGTAGGCGTTCTGCGTAGGTGCTTCACGGCATGCATGGCTTGTTCGTGGTATGTCGTTCGGCGTCTACAAAAACATGCTAGCGACATTTGCAAGGCAGTTGAGGCGAAGGCAGGCGGATGTCAAGGGCGTCCTGTGGGCTTATGAGGAGTGCTACGTGGGCGCTTGACGGCATGCATGGCTCGTCCGTGCTACACCTTTGGACGTTTAAAAAAACATCCCAGCGACGTCTGCGGGGCAACTGAGGCGAAAGCAGGCGGACGTCAAGGGCATCCTGTGGGATTAGTAGGCGTGCTGCGTGGGCGCTTGATGGCATGCATGGCTCATCTGTGCTATGCCGTTGGGCGCTTGCAAAAACATGTCGACGATGTTTGTGGGGCGACCGAGGCGTTACAAGGCGCGCATCACGGGCGTCCTGTCGGCTTAGTAGGCGTGCTGCGTGGGTGCTTGATGGCATGCATGGCTCATCCGTGCTACGCCGTTGGGCGCTTACAAACACATGCCAGCGACGTCAGCAGGACGAACGTGCGCCGCCGAGGGAACTTCTCAAGATTGGTTTATAATAGCGTTTGGTGTGGAAACGACAGTGCTTTCGGGCGAGTGATGTGTTTTAGAGCTCCTGTTACGGATAACTCTAGGCGTCGCACGCAAGGCAATGTGCGACCAGACGCTATGATGGACCGGGCGTGGGCGGTTCCCCTGTCTGAACCTTGGTCTTCCTCCAACAATCTCTGCAGTGATTCAATTCTCAACTCCCTTGGGCAGGCGCGCAACGGCGGGTGTAGCATTGGCCTTGCAAAGAAGGCATCGGCGTCGTCGCACGATATATCATTTCAGGTGGTGGGGTGGATGTCGGGTGTGCATTGACAGAGATATTCACGTACGGTGCATGAGTGGTATTTGGCATGTGCGGTTAGGTTGGATCCCTGCTTCGAGCAGCCAATTTGGTGGCGGATGAAGCGCAATCTAGGCTGATCGGATGTCGGATTTCTATGTGTCATACCTAATGCCTAGGTATTGCACGTGCAAACGGTCGCCTTTCGCCCCAAGCATCCCATGCGCGGGGTGAACTCAAAAGACGCTCTCGCGTCCTGCTCCGTCCCTCGCTTCGTCGTGCAATGGCGTGGTCTGTGAGCGGCCCCTCAAATTCTTCGATATGGTAGATGCAATGGACATGGGGCCTTCACTGGCTTCTATCTGCCCAAAAGAATGCTCTTTGTGAATGACTGCCACGCTCGCCTAGGACCCGTACGTGCCCTAAAGGGCGCGCCGGGCTCATGCGCCGCACGACGTCATTGAGGAATTCTACTTTGTTGATCCTGCCAGTAGTCATATTCTTGTCTCAAAGATTAAGCCATGCATGTCTAAGTATGAACAAATTCAGACTGTGAAACTGCGAATGGCTCATTAAATCAGTTATAGTTTGTTTGATGGTATGTACTACTCGGATAACCGTAGTAATTCTAGATCTAATACGTGCAACAAACCCCGACTTCTTAAAGGGATGCATTTATTAGGTAAAAGATTGACGCGGGCTCTGCTCGTTGCTGCGATGATTCATGATAACTCGACAGATCGCACGACTATCATACCGGCGACGCATCATTCAAATTTCTGCCCTATCAACTTTCGATGGTAGGATAGTGGCCTACCATGGTGTTGACGGGTGATAGAGAATTAGGGTTCGATTCCGGAGAGGGAGCCTGAGAAACGACTACCACATTCAAGGAAGGCAGTAGGCGCGCAAATTACCCAATCCTGACATGGGGAGGGAGTGACAATAAATAACAATACCGGGCTCTATGAGTGTGGTAATTGGAATGAGTACAATCTAAATCCCTTAACGAGGATCCATTGGAGGGCAAGTCTAGTGCCAACAGCCACGGTAATTCTAGCGCCAATAGCATATATTTAAGGTGTTTTAGTTAAAAAGCTCATAGTTTGATTTTGGGATGGGCCGGCCGGTCAGACCTAGGTGTGCACCGGCGTCTCTTCCTTTCCGTCGGTGATGTGCTCCTGGCCTTAATTGGCCGGGTCATGCCTCCGGCGCTGTTACTTTCAAGAAATTAGAGTGCTCAAAGCAAGCCTACTGTGACGTCCTGCCACCTTTCCTGCAAGTTCGCAACATACAAAGGGGGCAGGCGGTCCAACAACCTTAGAAAGGCTTGTGCAAGACTCTAGAGCCTTCTAGATTCTTGGGGAAGACTAGAGAATTCTAGGAGCCTTTTGGAAGATCTAGAGACATATTCTAGGAATGTAGAACATGTATTGAGTGCATGTACTTAGGGACTTGTATAGCAGCATTTATTTACTCTTAGACTAAGGGAGTAGTATAAATAGGAGATTCATTGTATTTGTAAATCATCCATCAACTGAATAGTAAAATAAAAGTCCTCTCTTCCAAAGTTCTTTCTTTGTCTTTCTTCTTAGTCTCTTAGCGTTCCGAGTAGCAAGGCTGACTTGAGCTTACGAGATCGTGAAAGAATCGTGAGTAAGTTGTCAAGTTGAGCACGAAGTCTTGTCAGATTATCCAGGTCCGTGACAAGTGGTATCAGAGCAGGTTGATCCTAAGAGAATGACGAATGAAGGAGACGTTATCGGTGCTAGCACCACCAATGTCCGCACGGATGGAGGAAAGAAGAATAAGAAAGGGAAGAAGCAGCAGAAGGGAAATGAAGGGATTCTGCCCGAGCCCACACCAAGCGAGGTGCAAACATCTCACCCACCACAATTGTCGATTGAAGTGACGAAGAGACCAAGTGAGAATGTCGTAGATGTTACTGCCGGAGAAGAGTGGATTGCAAGGGTAGAAATTGCAAGGCAGGCCGTTAAGATCTTAGGCCGGCGCTTGAATAGGGCGGACAGCAAATTCAAAACCCTTGAAGACCTCACCCTTGAGGATAATGACAACATCCAAAAGGAGTTGGAGGCACACCAGCGGGCCGAGTTCGAGACGAAATAGGCCATTACTTCCTTAGAGTTCAGGCTTATGGAAGCACTCGGCGCGATTGAGTCGTTTAAGGCCGAAGTGGAAGCACTCAAGGAAGACAGGGAGGTTGGTGGATCCACATAACCTTACCGGGAAAGGGAGGCCAGAGTCGAGGCTCCCAGGCCACCTATTTTCAAAGGCGTCCGCGACGCACAGGAGGTGGAGAAATTCCTATGGCACTTGGAGAATTACTTCAAGTGTAATCGGGTGCGAAGTGATGTGAACAAGATCAACACTGCTGTGTTGTATCTTTCAGAGATGTCCATGCTATGGTGAACGCGTAAAGAGTCCAACATCAAGAAGGGGACAGCACTATGAACACGTGGGAGCAATTCTACGAGGAGTTCAAGAAGGCGTTCTTCCCTTACTACGTCATCTATGAGGCAAAGCGCAAGTTCAGAGAGTTAAATCAAAAGGGTAGCATACGCGCGTATGTGCGGGAGTTCAGCACCCTTACGCTTCAGATTTCCAACCTCACGGATGAAGATATGTTGTTCCACTTACTGGATGGGCTGCAA